>JBAWJQ010002017.1:0-255031 GCA_037783105.1 Bactrocera zonata | reverse complement strand
CCACACCAAATCTACACCCATCACTAACACGCACACTCACCACACTCACCTCGACATCACCACACTCCACATCAACACCACTCACACGCGCGAGTGCAGGATCCACACACTAAAACACACACCACATCACTCCATTAAAAAAGGGTCCGCTTTACACAGTTCAGTGCTTATTCGACCGCTTTCGAAACCACATCGCTTTCCGCCACCGCTACGCAGCAAATCGAGTGTAAATACAATTTGAAATCAAATATCAGTTTATGGTAAAAAACCAAATCGAGTGTAAATACAATTTGAAATCAAATATCAGTTTATTGTAAAAAACCAAATCGAGTGTTAAATACAATTTAACATCAAATACCAGCCAGTGGTCGATCATATTGTTCCAGCCGAATCCCGCCGTTTTATTTTTATTTAAAATACCTAAGGCTAACAAGTGGTAAGTGAAGCAGGCAAGCATTACAACATTGGTCCTTCGAGCCGCAAAGAACGGCACTATTGAAAAAAAAAAAATAAAACTTGCAAAATTCGTGCAGTGAAGTGACATATACATATGTACATACGTACAAATACAAAATTTAGTGCAATATACACTATATACAAAAAAAAGTATTGCAAGTGAAATCAAAGTGCAGTGGCAAATACATACATACATACAAAAAAAAAAAACAGTTCAAAACGGATAACACGAAACGGTTCCGTACTGTTACATCATAAATCAAACAAAAAAAAAAAAAAAAATTTTATATCAAAATCAAAAAATATTTATATGCTAATTCAAAATTTTGAATCGCGGGTGAAACACAAATATAGCGTGTGAAATACATAAATACACATAAAATATTTTAAAAATTGTGCAAAAAACCCATAACGAGCAATTGCCAAACAAACAAAACTAAACAAAAAAAAAAAAATCCTCAAAAACCAGGCGCGAAAAATAAAAGTGGCACAAATATCAAGACGCGCGCATTTAATGATAGTGCAATAATCGGGCGCGAAAACAATAAAAAATTAATTTAAACAAAAGAAACAACATTTAATAATAAATAATAAATAAATAACATAAAAAGGAAACCATCATCGGCAGCAACACAACAAGAAGCAGTTTGGAAACCAAAAACCATAAACAACGGAAGGAAACGGAGCACAGGCATCGGCATATACCCTCCACTTTAAATGCAGCAACATCCCTTAACCCCTTGAAGCGGCTCAAAGTGAGTTGTATCGACTCCACTTTTTATTTAAAAATTATATTTCATATTTGTATGTTGGTATTCAAGTCGGTTAACATTTCAAAAGAACGGTTGCTACCAAACTGTTTCAACTTACGGTTAATTTCCGGGAAACCGAAGAACAGTTTGGTACGCTATATATATTTGTACATCCACATATATGTATGAACAGTATATACTATGTTATAATTATATATATACTGGCATATACATATCTAATACAAAAAGGTCCTATTTACGCTTACCCTTGTGTATCCAAACACACAAATTTAAAAAAAAAAAAAAAATTTTCAAGTATACACTTGACCCCGTTTCCGGCAATACCCCTTATACTCCAAAAGTATAAGCAGGATTGCGCAAATAGTAAGCTTGGACAAATTCGATCCGTAAAAGAAAAAATAAAAATAATAAAATACAACATACATATATGCAAATACTCATATTCATATTTTATATTTATTTATACATATATTGACATATAAGTACCAACCAATGTTGGAGAAAAACATACACACATATGTATGTATAAGTAATACAATAAATATCAATTTCTACAAAATTGCACAAATCCCAATGTGTACTTAGAGTGCATACCTGCATATCACCAATTTTCTTCTCCCGCGTCATTTGTATTGTAAAATCATACATACAGACATACGGCATACAACTGGCCTTTGACTGTATTTCCTACGTTTAAACTAAAACTATTTTCAACTTCCGGGAATTAATTTGAAAATTTAATAAAGTTAATAAAGAGCGCTAATTGCAATTACAAATATTTCAATTTAACCTCAAGAAAATATACGGTCAAATCAAAAATAAAAAAAATAATAATAATAATAAAAGACAAAACCAGCACATACTTTACATACGTTTTGATATTTCTAATTGTTTTCACATACATACATATATCCAAAGGCCAAATCGGCATATTTCAAGCAATACCTCTGGTTCTTGCTAAAGCACAAGCAAGCAGGATTGCAAACGGAAAAAATCTTTATATACAAAGGTCATTAACCCTTTTCTCGTTCTTTATTATCGCTCGTATACGCAAGTATAAACTAACGAGTGCAAATCAATAAAGAAAGTAGAAAGAAAGAAAGAACAGACAAATAAATAAAACAAAAAGAAAGCAAAACAAATTAATAGCAACTATTAGGAATAAGGAAAACGAAACACTCGTTCGTTGGTTCTTACCTTGCGTATACAACAAAAATATAAGATCATAATAAAGAAAACAAAATACGCGTTCGTTATTAGATACTGGTGTATACAACAAACATACAAACCGCGTATCTTAAAGATTCAAACGTATCTATTGCTACCATAATACACTGAGAGAAGTTTTTTCTGTCTCATATTTTCAATTTTTACCTATTATCTAAATGAACGGAGATCCTAAGGAATCTAAATCGATTCAATGTCTAAAAGTACAAAAAATGATTTCTGAAGAAAAGAGCCCATGTACACCCGCTGAAGCTACACGCTCAAAGCAAGGTGCTACAAAGCAAAAAAAAATTAAAGACATTTCATATACTAAGTTTATTGCTGAGAGTGACAGTTTAATTCGATACTGCATTCGATTTTCATCTTCACCGATTCAGGACAATTCTGAATCGGTACTAGAAATCAAAAAAGAAAATCTAGGCAATTTCTGGACACGTCTCCAAGCTGCGTATGACGCAATTCAAGAATCTGACGAACCAGATCTTCCGGAAAATTTTAAATCCTCGGCTTGCTCCAAATACGAAAACTGCTTAGACCAGTACGAGGAAACGAGAGCTATGATCTCCGACCAATTGAGATTAATAAAAGCAATTGCACCTACTCCACAACCGAGAGTAGAGCTGCCTCCAATTCAAAGCCAAGAGGCGAGTTCCGGCATTCACCTTAAAGTGCCAGCTTGCGAGACAGAAATATTTCATGGAGGTTATGAACAATGGCCGTCCTTCCGGGACATGTTTACGGCCGTGTACATAAACCATCCTAAATTATCTCAAGCGCAAAAATTGTATCACCTCCGATACAAAACAAAAGGTCATGCAGGCGCAATAGTAAAACAGTTCGCTCTTAATGGGGAAAATTTCAATTATGCTTGGGAAGCTTTAAAAGCTCGCTACGAGAACGAAAGAATATTAGTCGACAAACAAGTCACAATATTAATGAATTTACCAAAAATTCAGAAAGAAACAAGTGAAGAATTTATAAAACTTCAATCCACTGTTTCAAATTGCTTGTCGGTTCTAGCGACACAGAATATTCCCACAGACAACTGGGACCCCATACTGGTAAATATATGCTCCGCGGCATTACCGGAAAAACCTTTGCTTCTATGGGAGCAATCGCTCTCATCACGAAGAAAATGCCCAACGTGGCACCAAATGAAAGATTTCTTAACTACCCAATATGAAATCGCGAAAAGGGTAGATAAAAAACGGTCAGAACTAAAAACGTTCAACACGACCTAAATCGAAGTTTCGTTAGACCACAAGCTAGTAACAACCACAATTTAAACAGAAGCTTCTTTAAAAATCAATCGTTCACATCCGAACAATATAAACAAACGTCCTGCGAACTGTGTAAAGGAGGGCACAAGCTGAAAGCTTGCGAAAAGTTTAAAAAACTTAATATCAATGAAAGGAACAACTTTGTCAGAGCAAAAAGACTCTGTACAAACTGCTTGTCCCACTCACATAATCTCAATAATTGCGAAAGCAAATTCAATTGCGTATATTGCCACAAGAGGCATCATTCAATGTTGCATTTCAATAACTTTCCTAGCACACCCCAAAGTAGCGCTTTCTCCAAAAGAGCCACGGGTTTAGTTGCAACCGCAACTCCCGAAACACAAAATCCCGAAATTTGCCAAGAGACACCATGTTGCTCAAAGGCTTTAAAAACACAAACGCTTCACAGCGAGAATCAAAGTAGGGTACTACTACCCACAGCAGTTATCTCCATCGAAACCCGAGGAGAACTTTTCAAATTGAGAGCCCTAATAGACCAAGGATCACAACGATCATTCATAGCGTCTAGGGCACAAAATAGGCTAAAACTGCCAACAAAACATGCCAATTATGAAATTACGGGAATGGGTGGAAGAGTAGTACAAAACTCAAATGAAACCTGCCCCATTACCCTAATTTCCCCCCAAGCGGATAAGCGCATTCAAGCAGAAGCTATAGTCTTACCGCAACTTACAAACATGCTTCCAAGCTATCATATTAATAGCAAGCATTGGAAAAAGGTTACACACCTAAAGCTGGCAGATCCTAACTGCAACACCCCCGCTCAAATAGATCTTTTATTAGGCAGCGACCTTATACCTCAAATTATTCTAGAAGGGGTTGAGAAAATTTCAAACACCCTTCTAGCTCAAAATACTATATTCGGTTGGATACTAAGTGGACTAGTAACAGAATCAGTTACCACCATGACAACTCAAGTGGAAGAGATATCCAATGAATTCCTTAATTCACAATTAAGGAAATTTTGGGAATTAGAAGAACTCCCCCCCCCTTACCATTACAACGCCAGAAGATCAGTATTGTGAAGACTTTTACAAAGCCCCAACTACTAGATCAGGAAATGGTCGGTATGTCGTACGACTACCATTTAAACAACAATTTCCAGACACACTCGCCATAGGTCACTCTCGCACCTCTGCAATACAGCAGTTTCTAAGTATGGAAAAAAAACCTACTTAGAAAAGGTGAGCTCAAACAACATTATGATGGTGTCTTAGAAGAATACCTCCATTTAGATCACATGGAGGAAGTAAGCCCATGTGAAAAAATCATAAGAGGCAAATATTACTCTTTCTACTTGCCACATCATGCAGTAGTAAAGCCTGACAAAAAAACAACGAAAGTCAGAGTTGTCTTCAATGCCTCCAGAAACACTAGCTCTGGGAATTCCCTAAATGACATTCTATTTACGGGACCCCCACTCCAACCAGATCTAATGCTCCTCATATTGAACTGGCGTATATACAAAAACGTTTTCAATGGGGATGTTGAAAAAATGTATCGACAAATAGTCGTACATAAAGATGATCAAGATTTTCAACGAATTATTTCCCGAAAATCTCCCAATAGTCCATTACGCGACTTTAAATTAAAAACAGTTACCTTTGGCGTAAACTGTGCCCCATACCTCGCCATTCGTACACTCCACGAACTGGCAGAAGACACAAAGTCAGAGTTTCCTCTGGCAACACAAGTCTTAAAAACACATACGTATGTAGACGACATCCTGTCTGGGAGCCACAGCCTCTCACAAGCACACGAGTCCTTATCACAAGTGATAAAGGCCCTCAACACCGCAGGGTTTCCCCTAAAAAAAGATCACAGCTAATCACCCAAGTATCTTAAAAAATATACCAAACGATAACAAATTGGATTCTAATTTCCTTATATTTGAAAAGGAAAGTATAACAAAAACACTGGGCATCCAATGGAATGCGATATCGGACCAGTTCTCATACACGACAGAGTCCATAACCGCATTATCCGCCGTAACAAAGAGGCAAATCTTATCCTCAATGGCAAAACTTTTTGACCCCGCAGGATGGCTTGCGCCAATTATGATACAAGCGAAAATCCTGATTCAAGAATTATGGCTAGACGGAACAGACTGGGACGAACAGGTGAAACCTCTTCGCTTAGAGAAGTGGTCCCGGTTTGCTAATAATCTAAAAGACATCTCGCAGATACAAATTCCACGGTGGGTAAATTATTCCCCCGAATACAAAGTGGAACTACACGGCTTCTGCGATGCCTCTGAAAAGGCATATTGTGCCACGATCTATGTGCGCGCACAAAGCGACACCGCAACCACAAGCCACCTACTAGCTGCAAAAGCAAAAGTAGCACCTCTAAAAACGATAAGTCTACCACGACTTGAACTCTGTGGCGCTCTGCTACTAGCCAAGCTGGTTTCCACAGTGCAGACCCACATGAACATGACCAAATGCAAATTATATCTATGGTCCGATTCCGAAATCGTTCTAGCCTGGTTAGAAAAGCCACCACACTCGTGGAAAACATATATTTCTAATCGAACCTCTCAAATACTTGACCTAGTAAGAGCAGCCACATGGCGACACGTCGCCAGTGCCGACAATCCTGCTGATCTAGGGACAAGAGGGTGCAAACCCCTGGATCTTGCCACCACCACGCTCTGGTGGAATGGCCCCCGATGGTTAACCGAATCCTCAGATTCTTGGCCACAATCGGCAATGCGCAACATAATCGCCCCAGAAAATCGAAAAAGCGACACCTATCATGCAATAGTGGATGATAATGAAATCCTTGAACGATTTTCATCGTTCCCCCGAGCCCTCAGAGTTGTCGAATATATGCTCAAATTCATTGCGCAACTTAAACTTAAAGTTAAAGGAGTAACTTACACTCATTGCGATACATTGACGAACCAGGACTTATAAAAAGCAAAGGTCGCGCTTATCGCCTCAACCCAAACGCGCTACTTCAGTCGCGACATATCGTTACTAAGAGAATCGAAGCCAATTGACAAAAAGAGCTCACTCCTAGTACTAAACCCATTTTTAGACACGAAAGGTCTGCTTCGTGCCAATGGTCGGCTCGCTAATTCAAGCCTGACTTACAACGAACGCCACCCCATCATAATACCTGAGAAGTCTCCTTTTGCCACATTACTCCTGAATTACATCCATATATTAATGTTGCACGCCGAACAGCGCCTCATGCAACACATGGTACGCCAAGAGTATTATATTCCCCGTCTTAAGCCCCAGATCAAAAAATGCATTTTCATGTGCAAAATCTGCACTATGCATAAGCAAAAAATGCGAACTCAGATTATGGCAGCACTTCCACTTGAACGCTGCAATTTCGCTCCGCCTTTCACGACCACAGGTGTCGATTTTGCTGGGCCTTTTCAAATAAAGGCGTCCATGCTAAGATCTCCCACTCTCATGAAAGGCTATGTGGCTGTCTTTGTATGTTTCACGACAAAGGCAGTACACCTTGAGCTGTGTACTAATCTGACGACGGAGGCTTTCCTCGCGGCATTTGCTCGTTTCGTCGCTCGACGTGGCTTCCCCTCCAAAATCATGTGCGATAATGGCAAAACATTCATAGGAGCCCAACGAGCCACAGAAAAACAGTTTGTGGATTTCTTAAAACAAGTGTCCCCTGATATCGTACAAAAGTACGCCCCTCAAGGTATCAATTGGCAATTTATACCTCCAAGCGCTCCTCATATGGGTGGTTTATGGGAATCAGCTGTAAAGAGCTTCAAATCCCATTTCAAGAAACTAGCCGGCAGCTATAAATTTAATTATGAAGAATTCACGACATTATTAGCTAAAATAGAAGCCGTTCTCAACTCACGGCCGCTCACAGCCCTATCGCAAGATCCCTCCGACTTCACAGCCCTAACTCCAGGGCATTTCCTCAAAGGAGCACCCATTCTGGCCACACCTGAGCCAGGCGTGGAGTCGCTATCCTTATTAAATAGATGGGAAAGAATTAAAATTCTCCATCATAATTTCAGTAGCCGATGGAAAGAAGACTATATAAAGGACCTCCACAAGAGGTACCGGTGGAAAAATACAGAAAATGCGCCAAAAGTTGGAGATTGTGTCCTGATTCACGACGATTGCCTGCCACCTACCGAATGGCGGCTGGGCCGCATAGAGAAGCTTTATCCAGGCTCCGACGGTCATATTCGCGTAGTCGATCTCCGAACGCAATCCGGAAAGCTAACCAGACCGCTCGTCAAACTATGCTTCTTACCGATCGCTGATAACCGCGAAACAAAAACCGATAAACCGCTTAAATAAACCGAATATAAAAACAAAATAAAATAAAAATTTATAAAAAATACCTATGTACATCTATATATTTAAAATCACTCACAAAAGTAGTCGATTAATCTAACGACCCACTCATGCCGCATAACGTGGCAGCCATGCTCATATGTCCTATATGCAACCAAATTCTAATTGAAATAACCCTCTTCCAAACAGATCAATATGGATGCAGACATGCCAGCAACCCCGACACCAACCACTCGTTCGGCTGTCAATGTGCCACGCCAAGCGGCTGCCCCAGTTTCAGCGCCCCGAACAACCACCCCAACGGTGCCTCGGAGTGGAACGGCCGCATTGCCGTCAACACCCGCGCTTGTCGTCGACCCACCACGCCGTAGATGTCCTCTATGTCGTCGACCCCACCGGCTGCCACAATGCGTCATTTTTAAGGGATTGCCACCTCAGCAACGCCAGTTGGTCGTGCAGGCGCACGGCCATTGCCTCAATTGCCTGACGACTATCCACCAAACGCACGAGTGTACGTCGGGCAATCTGTGCCAGATTTGTATGCGCCCGCATCACACTATGTTGCACCGTACAACGCGGAACGACACCAGCCAACCTCCTGCCGGCCGCAACCGTGGCGCAGTCCGACGACCTCCATTAAGCCGGGATGCACGGTCTCATCGAACCATAGGGCCATCATCATCCCGTGCCCAGCGGCCACATAGTGGGGCATCAACACGACGCCAGCAACAACGAGCGCGTCCGCGCCGCACCTCAGGCCTCAGCAGCGTCGTGGCCACTCTCCAGCAACTCCAGCGAATTCTAGGCTGAAATATTCGCCTAGGGGGGCCGGGATGGCTAAATGAGCCTTAGTCGCCTGCCCCACACCACATCTACACCCATCACTAACACGCACACTCACCACACTCACCTTGACATCACCACACTCCACATCAACACCACCCACACGCGCGAGCGCAGGATCCACACACTAAAACACACACCACATCACTCCATTAAAAAAGGGTCCGCTTTACACAGTTCAGTGCTTATTCGACCGCTTTCGAAACCACATCGCTTTCCGCCACCGCTACGCAGCAAATCGAGTGTAAATACAATTTGAAATCAAATATCAGTTTATGGTAAAAAACCAAATCGAGTGTAAATACAATTTGAAATCAAATATCAGTTTATTGTAAAAAACCAAATCGAGTGTAAATACAATTTAACATCAAATACCAGCCAGTGGTCGATCATATTGTTCCAGCCGAATCCCGCGTTTTATTTTTATTTAAAATACCTAAGGCTAACAAGTGGTAAGTGAAGCAGGCAAGCATTACAACATAATATATAGGACATTTGGATATAAATATATATAAAGAAATTACGCAGACAAATAAAATACCTAAAATATTTCCTGCCATTAATAAATAATTAAATCAAATTTAAACGATTAATTATTTATTTAATTTGAAAATTCTTATTAACTTAAAAGAGTTCCCGATTAAACATATTACAAAATACGTAAAGCGTTATCGTCATATCAATTTTTTTCAAAGCTCTTATTTACTCAAAAGAGTTCTCGTCTAAACTATATTTACGAAAATATTCGTGAAATCTCGGTTTATCAAAAACCCATTGGTTTTATTGATTTTTTTTTTTTTTGAAAGTCTTACATACAAAGAGTCTTCTATTGAACTGTTTATATACGAAACATCTTTCACTAAGACGTTTTTGATTTATTCTATACATCTTTTAAATGAGCTCAGACTCTAAGGAATCTAAAACAACTCAGTTGCTAAAAGTTCCAAAGAGGATTTCAGACGAAAAAGCTCCGTGTACACCTGCAGTTGCTACAAATTATGAAGTCTCTTCACTTATAATTTTTTAAACTTTTATTTCTCCTGCTATGCAGGAGCAGCCAAATCTTTTCGATTACAGAGTCGGTGTTAGACTAATTATTTCCCTAAACAAAAGCCAATTCCTAACTTAACGCAACCCTAAGCGTCGCTGCCGCTGCCACTGCGGTTCGCCGTTGTTGTCGTTATTGCTGTCACACGCTACTCTGCAGACAAAGCGTCAGCACTTTCCGTACCTATGGGAATGTTATTGTCGCTGATTTCGCATACTGTTCTTATTGCTGTTGTTGTCATGCGCGGAAGGTAAGTTGCATCGTAAGCACTTCGATGCACTACAGGTGAAATGAATAAGCAGATGGTGGTTTGGCTATGTGTGTTAACTTACACGCTCAAAGCAAGGTGCTACAAAACAAAAAAGATATTTCCTACACCAAATTTATTTCTGAGAGTGACAGTCTAATTCGATATTGCACTCGATTCTCATCTTCATCGATTCAAGATAATTATGAATCTGTATTAGAAACTAAAAGAGAAAATCTTGACAACTTCTGGACACGTCTCCAAGCGGCATATGACGCAATCGTAGAATCTGATGACTCAGATCTACCAGAAAATGTCGAATCCTCGGCTTGTTCAGATTACGAAAATTGCTTAGACCAATTCGAAGATGCAAAAACCATGATCTCTGATCAACTAAAACTAATCAAATCAATTGCACCTACTCCACAACCGAGAGTAGAGCTGCCACAAAGACAAGCCCAAGAGGCAAGTTCAGGCATTCACTTTAAAGTACCAGTATGCGAAACAGATATATTTCATGGTGGTTATGAACAGTGGTCGTCCTTCCGGGATATGTTTACAGCTGTGTACGTAAACCATCCTCAATTATCACAAGCGCAGAAATTGTATCACCTCAGATACAAAACCAAAGGTCAAGCAGCCGTAACGAAAATTTCAATTTTGCTTGGGAAGCTCTTAAAGCACGTTACGAAAACGAGAGAATATTGGTCGACAAACAAGTGACGATACCAATGAATTTACCAAAATTTCAGAAAGAAACAAGTGAAGAATTCATAAAACTTCAATCCACTGTTTCAAATTGTTTGTCGGTTTTATCGACACAGAATATTCCCACAGATAATTGGGACCTCATTCTGGTAAATATATGCACAGCTGCATTACCAGAAAAATCGTTACTTTTGTGGGAACAATCGCTCTCATTGCGAAGAAAGTGCCCAACGTGGCAGCAAATGAAAGAATTTCTTACTACCCAATATGAAATTATGAAATTGCAGAAAGGGTAGATAAAAAACTAGTCAGAACGAAAAACGTTCAAAACGACCTCAATAGAAGCTTCAATAGACCCCAAGCAAGTAGCCACAATAATTTAAATAGAAGCTTTTTTTAAAAATCAATCGTTCACATCCGGACAATATAAACAAACGTCATGCGAACTTTGCAGAGGAGGTCACAAGCTAAAATCATGCGAAAAATTCAAAAAAATGAATGTTAGCGATCGAAACAATTTCGTAAGAACGAAGAAACAATGTACCAACTGTTTGTCACACGCGCATATGCTTAAAGATTGCGAAAGCAAATAGACCAAGGATCACAACGTTCACAACGATCATTTATAGCGTCTAGGGCAAAAAAAACAGTTGCCAACAAAAATCGCCCAATTTTGAAATCGCTAGAATGGGCGGAAGAGTTGTTCAAAACTCAAATAAAATCTGCCCCATTACCCTCTTTTCCCCCAAAGCGGATTAGCGCATACAAGCAGAAACTATTGTCTTACCGCAATTAACCAATATGCTACCCAGCTATCATATAAATAGCAGGCTTTGGCAAAAGGTTTCACACCTAAAGCTAGCAGACAAAAACTGCAACTTCCCGCTCAAATAGATCTTCTATTAGACAGCAATCTCATACCACAGATAATACTCGAAGGTATTCCCACAGAAATTTGTGAAATTGAAAATCACAAATACACTTTTGGCGCAAAGTACCATTTTCGGATGGGTCCTAAGTGGACTAGTTGCGGAACCAGTCACAACAATGACAACTCAAGTTGACAAAGTCTCAAACGAGTACCTCAATTCACAATTGAAAAAATTTTGGGAATTAGAAGAACTCCCGTATATTTCTAACCGAACGTCTCAAATACTTGCCCTACTGGGATCAGCCACTTAGCGTCCCGTAGCCAGTGGTGACAATCCTGCCGATCTAGGTACAAGAGGGTGCAAGCCACTGCACCTTGCCACTACCACCCTCTGGTGGAATGGCCCCCGATGGTTGATAGAATCTCCTGATTCTTGGCCACACTCCCCCATGCGCAACATTATCGCCCCGGAAGGTCGAAAAGTCGCCACCTTTCACACTTTAATAGATGATGCCGACATCCTTGAACGATTTTCATCGTTTCCCAGAGCTCTCAGAGTAGTTTCTTATATGTTCAAATTTATGGAACAACCCAAAAGCAAAATCAAGGGATCACATCATTTCCTGTGCAACACAGTAACGCACCTAAAATTACAAAAGGCAAAGGTCGCACTAATAACATACACACAAGCGCGCTACTTCAGCCGCGATATATCACTACTAAGAGAATCGAAGCCGATTGATAAAAAGAGCTCCCTCTTAGTTCTAAACCCATTTCTGGACACGAAAGGTCTGCTTAGTGCCAATGGTCGGCTTGCTAATTCGAGCCTAACATATAACGAACGCCATCCCATAATAATTCCAGAGAGGTCACCATTTGCCACATTGTTCCTCAATTACATCCACATCTTAATGCTGCACGCCGAACATCGCCTCATGCAACATATGGTACGCCAGGAGTATTATATCCCCCGTTTTAAGCCGCAAATCAAGAAGAGCATCTTCACCTGCAAGATTTGCACTATGCACAAACAGAAGATGCGAACGCAGATTATGGCAGCACTTCCACCTGAACGCTGCAATTTCGCTCTGCCTTTTACCACAACAGGTGTTGATTTTGCTGGGCCTTTCCAGGTAAAGGCGTCTATGTTAAGGTCTCCCACTCTCATGACACGTTTCACGACAAAGGCTGTACATCTTGAGCTATGTAGTAATCTGACGACGGAAGCTTTTCTCGCTTCGTTGCTCGACGTGGCTACCCATCAAAAGTCATGAGCGATAATGGCAAAACTTTCATTGGAGCTCAGCGAGCCACAGAAAAGCAATTTGTGGATTTCCTAAAGCAAGTGTCATCCGACATCGTACAAAAGTACGCCCCTCAAGGTATAAATTGGCAATTTATACCCCCAAGCGCTTCTCATATGGGCGGTTTATGGGAATCAGCTGTGAAAAGCTTCAAATCCCATTTCAAACGGGTAGCTAGAAATTATAAATTCAATTACGAAGAGTTCACGACGTTATTAAATCGAATTGAAGCCGTTCTCAATTCACGGCCACTCACAGTACTATCGCAAGACCCCTCAGATTTCACCGCCTTAATTCCAGGGCATTTTCTAAAAGGAGCACCCATCCTGGCCATTCCTGAGCCAGGCGTGTAGTCGCTATCCCTATTAAATCGATGGAAACCAATTAAAATTCTCCATCATGATTTTAGCCGCCGCTGGAAGGACGAGTACATAAAGGATCTCCACAAAGGATAAAGTTGGAAGACTCCTGAACAAGCGCTTAAACTTGGAGACTGAGTCCTCATTCATGATGATTGTCTACCCCCTACCGTGTGGCGGCTTGGCCGCATAGAAAAGCTACATTATGGCTCCAACGGTCACATACGCGTTGTGGATCTCCGTACGCAAAACGGAACACTAACCAGACCGCTCGTGAAGCTGTTCTTTTTACCAACCACCGACGACCGCGAATCCGAAAAGCGAAAAAACCAAACTGCGATATAATAAAATCATTAAATTTAACAATAAAACAAGAAATACGCCCGAACGGTTGTTATGGGCACGCCGTATCAATTAACCAAGAACATTAACAAAAAATTGTCGATCAATACGACGACGCGTTCATGCCACATATCGTGGCACGATCAACATCTCTGCTTATCTGATAGAAATTTATAATCAACAATCTTTGAATCAGATTAACATGGATGTAGATACGCCAGTTGCTACAACGCCAACCGCTCGGGCGGCTACCAATGCGCCACGCACCGGGCCTACACCAGCGCCCCGAACTGTGGTTGCAACAGCACCGGCCGCTGTGGTTGCAACAGCACCGGCCGCTGCATCGGCAACCACGCCGGCAACTGCACCGGCAACAACGACAGCACCTGTACCTGCAACCGCGCCTGTAGCGGTACTTGCACACGCACCTCGTGGTGGCACCCGACCACCATCAACGTCAATTACGTGCAATCATCAGCGTACGAGGTTATGGAAACTCCATCTGGTGGCAGTGGGAGTTTCGAGATATAGAAGTTAAACATTAATGGAGAGAGGACACCACCCTGCGAAACCCCTGTTTAATTCTTCTCAGTTTAGAGTTTTCTGAGCGTTTATGACGCTAAGTGCTGCGGTGGTGCTGTGCACTTTTCGGAATTCATTCAAACTGGGGAGAGGAGAGTTATCGGGCGATAAGACTTCCCTTTATTGGCTGGTTTCCCAGGTTTCAGTAGTGGGACCACTTTTCCGACTTTCCACACATCGCGTACTTGAAGAGTGGTCAGCGACAGTTTGAGTACTTTGGTTACCCGGTCGAGCCAATATGCTTTACCATAAGCCTGTTGATTGCATCAGGGCCAATGGATTTAGATGATTTCGTTTTATTGATGGCATTCTGAACCTTCTCATCGGTGAAAGTAAGTTGCGCGCAGTTTTTTGGCATCTTGCGCAGCCGTCGTGTTAACTGTTTAACTTGGTTTCTTGGACCGCAGCTATCGATACACGTTCGGGGTTCATGAGTGCAACTATCTCCTGGATCTTACTCTGTAGTCCGTTTGCAGTTGAATTAAAGTATTCGGGTTTGTCGCGGGTGATCTTGGGGGAGAGGGAGAGTTCTACGAACTGGAATTGATCCGGATTTTATCCGGGCAAGGGCTGTTTATTCGGTGATCTAACCCCGTTCGGACCAGTGGGTATTAACTTTGACCCATCTTGTAGGGCGGTTATCATATCTCTTTATAGTCTATTAAAGGTTACCTATGCGTTATCCATAACATTTACATTTGTAAGCGAATAGGTCCGATATGTACTATATGTAACAAAAGTATTTGTTACTCAAATTTCTGTTAATGCCATTATTTTGAGAACGTTTTTAACTTTAACGTTAGCAGTAACAAGCATATATGTTGCTTCGAAATGTTATTCTATTTGTTACCCTTTTTAACCTTTTCTTTTATAAAATTTACTATTTTTTATATTATTTTGCGTTGTTTATTTGTAAAAACATATTTACTTAAACAAATTGCTAAATTAATTATGAAGGAGCAATCAATTTTATAAAACAAAAGCAATATTAAATTTTTTCCACAACTTTTGGCATTTTTTACGCTTTGTTATTTTCTGGAGTAACTTGGGTGATATCACTTCTGGAACTGTTCAGTCCTTTTTAGTAAACTTATTTCAACTATATAATTTTTTTTTTTTTTTTTTTGTTGGATCTTCAGTAGATTCGTGGGTTCTTTCGCAGAAGCTTTCTCTCGAAAACTCGCAACGACGACTCTTCAGTTGTTGTCATCGACCATGCCCCTGCACCATATAGGAGGACGGGATTAATAAGTGACTTATAGAGTTTTGTTTTTGTTCGTCGAAAGAGAACTTTACGTCTCAATTGCCGACTCAGTCCGAAGTAGCACCTGTTGGCAAGAGATATCCTGCGTTGGATTTCGAGGCTGACGTTGTTGTTGGTGTTGATGCTGGTTCCTAAATAGACGAAATTATCTACAAATTCGAAGTTATGACTGTCAACAGTGACGTGGGTGCCTAGTCGCGAGTGCGGCGACTGTTTGTTTGATGACAGGAAATATTTCGTCTTGCCCTCGTTCACTGCCAGACCCATTTGCTTTGATTCCTTGTCCAGTCTGGAGAAAGCACAACTGACGACGCGGCCTCAACGCCGATGATATCTCTTATAGAAGATTGTACTTTCTCGGTTTAGTTCTGCAGCTCGAATTATTTTCTCCAGAAATAGGTTGAAGAAGTCACACGAAGGAGAGTCTGAAACTTTGTTTGGTAGCGAACGGCTCGGAAAGGTTCTTCCCGATCCTGATGGAGGTTTTACTGCTGCTGAAGGTCAGTTTACACATCCGTATTAATTTTGAGGCAGCTCCCTTTCGTGCTGTCAAAGGCAACTTTGATATCAACGAGAACGTGATGTGTGTCGATTAACTTTTCACGGGTTTTTCCAAGATTTGGCGCATGGTGAATATCTTGTCGGTTGTTGATTTTCCAGGTCTAAAACTACACTGATAAGGTCCAATCAGTTTTTGGCCGGTGGGCTTTAATCTTTCACACAACACGCTCGATAGATCCTTATATGCGATGTTGAGGAGGCTATTCCCACGATAGTTGGCGCAGATTGTGGTGTCTCCTTTTTTATGGATTGGGCATAGCACACTCAAATTCCAATCGTTGGGAATGGTTTCATTCAGCCATGCATGACGCATGCTCTTTATCAGTTCTTCACCGCCGTGTTTGAATAGCTCGGCCGGCAATTCTTCGGCTCACGCTGCTTTGTTTTTTCTTAAGACGGGTAATTGCTATTCGCACTTCTTCACGGTCTGACAATGGAACGTCATCGATTAGGGAATTGGGTTCGCTTTCTCCTTACTGCCATTCAGCAGGCTGGAGAAGTGTCGGCCAGCTTGTCAAGCTCGACCTTTATGTACTGAATATAAATCCTCTAAGAGCGAGCTAAACTGTGAGGCTTCATCATCCACCGTAAGGTCCTGTAAGTTTTGTTGTAAAACACAAATAATAGAAGTATTAATTAACAAAATATGCCAAACAAAATTACAATTTTTAAGATAAGTATCCAGCTTTTAAGTAATTGATTAAGAAAAAAATTATATTTTTCTTGAGCTGTAGTCAAGTATTGCCATATTATTGCAATAAAAATATCTGTCAAATAAGAGTTTATTAATTGAAACGCCAAAATTAATTAAGCAATTACGCATTTCCCAGCATCTGTTTTTAATTATTCTTCTTGAAAAATTGTATCGTCTTTTGGCAGGATTCCTATTACTTTGGTGGTCGGGTAAAAAACATGAATTTCGGTGTAAATGGGGTACGTACGGATAGAGGAAGACGAATATGCAAAAATAATTGTGCTAACACTTATTGTTTTTTAAATATTCCCGACTAAAAATTCAAAATTGTGTATTAATAACACTTCGTATTTAGCAAGGTTTAACTAATTTTTTTCACATTTTACACTTTGTATATTTAAACTAAACATTGAAATAAGTTCACATATTACTTTTATTTTGTTATTTTTTAGCTAAATTTATTAATTTAAAAATCACTTAGCACACTCATTGTTGAAAAGGTTAGATTGTTAACAATTATTACTTTTTCCTTATACAATTGTATGTGTATTTATATTTAATATACACAAATAAAAAAACTCTATGAAAATATCGCAAAACTTATATCATATCGTGGTGACTGATGTATTTTTGCTTAGTACTCCTTTTTGTGTTGGCGGCATTCGGCCCTGGTCCAGCCAATACTCAGTTTGACTGAAGTACTTTTGCGTAGTACTCCTTTAAAAATCTAAGTATTTTATTACGTAATATTATTATTTAATAATACTTAGTTCTTTATTAAATTTAAATAAGAAAATATCCATATGCATAGAAAGATTGCTTATACTCATTTTAATTTGAAATATAATTTATAGACACTTCTTTTTATTAGAACCAAGATTGCTAAATAAAGAAAGAGCAATTATAGCGAAAAAGAAAATTTCCAGCGAATTGCTTATATTTGTTTATTATAAAATGGCAGCGCTCCATTTCCTCATAATTGTTACACATAAATGATGCTCACAACGAGTGTAAAAGGTAATTTTTAAAATATAAATTTCTTACTTATAAAACCTGCAAAAAGTGTAAATTGTGAATTTGATTAAATACTTACAGTTTAATTAAACGAATTTGAAGTACAAAATGTGCATAAAGTGAATTAAATGTAGTGAAATATAGTAGCTTGTTGAATTGTTTTTGGAATTCTTAAGCGTTTGCGGTACCTATAACCCTTCATATTTTTTAATCAAGAGGACTTCCTCTTTCCAACGGTAGCTTCGGCACGATTCCGATTACTTTGGCGGAGGGGTAAAAACACCGAATTTTCGTATAAATGGGGTATTTGCGGATAGGGGAGCTTCTCCGGAGAAAGAATATCCAAAAATAATATAAAAATAACTTTTATTTTTTAAAAATTTCACGATTAAAAGTTCAAAAATTCGCACTAATAACACATGGTATTTCTCTATGTTTCACTAAATTTTTTCACGTTTTTCACTGTGTATATTTAAATATACGCTCTAAACCAGTGTATCCCAAACTTAGTTTTGCCATGACCCGGTAATGTTCACACTGTCTTTTCGTGACCCACTTAATAATATTAAACTCAAGACGGTTACATGAGACTAAATAATACACGTTTAATAATAGTAAGAGAAATGTTTTATTAATATTAAATTATAATATTTGGTATCTTTGGTACTCACTTTTTAGTGCGAAGTATGTAGCTGTTGCTTATTTTTAATAATAGAGTACAAGTTTTATTCTGAAATCGGGCTCCACTTCCAGTCCGTTTCGATATTTATTTTTAAGGTAAACAAGTGTTGAAAACCCAGCTTCACATTTGTAAGTGGTCACAAAAGCCATTAAAAAAATCATTGCTCGATGCGCTGGTATTGTGTATTCTTGACAAGATAACCAAAAATCAATCAACCATCTTGTGTCAAATGTAACCCTCAGTGCTGTATCAGTTGACAGTTCAATCAACGAATTGACATCTGAATCTGGCAAATTTGCTTCGGAATCTAACTTGAATGTAAATGGGTTTCTTATCTAAGCTTTGTTGCCATCGATTGGAGGAAAATATTCTTGAAAATTCCTCTCCAGCTCTAATAAATGTTTTTTAAATTGAGTTAAGATGTCTTGTGGCAATGCAGTAATCTTGTACTCTTCTTGTTTTTCACATAAATTACTAAATGCTTTTAAGTTCCCTTTCTCCGCGCGTTGTAACAACACTATAAGCCTTTGTACGTGCTCATTTCTGTAGCGTGTTCAACAACAGCGAGAATGGTGAATTCCGTACTATAATTCTATGAGCTCTGTTAGCCGTCCAATCGAACATCATACAGAATTCAATTTGCATCTTCTCTATATCTTTAAGCTGAGCTTTCGCCTCGCTCTTTTGTTTCAACTTCAGGTCAGTCATCAGCGGTGAGTGGCACGTGCGGGCACGCGCGCCGATCTCCGCCTACGAATAGTATGATGCATTGATCGATCGATAGTAGGTATTGTTTTGAAAACAAGGCGGGACTGTTGCGGCCCGGTATTTAATTTTGATGGCCCGGCACCGGGCCGCGACCCGGCATTTGGGAAACGCTGCTCTAAACATTGAAATGAGTTCACATTTCACTTTTATTTATCTATATTTTACCTAAATTTATTAATTTAAAAATCACCTAGAACACTCAACGTTGAAAAGGTTAGATTATTTACAACTATGAGGAAAACGAGCCTTGCCGCATCTTAAACAGCAAATATATAGGATTTTCTTTGTTTGTTTTTTCATGTGATTCTTTTTTCTGTATTAACTATAATAAAAATACTTTCTACATATGTATATGTGTAATATGTGATTTATGTGACTGAAGTACTTTCGCGTAGAACTCCTTTCTGCGTTGGCGGCTTTCGCCGCGCTCTAAAAAATGACCCTGGCCGAGCGAATATCCGGCGTGACTGAAGTACTTTCGTGTAATACTCCTTTCTGCGTTAAAATTAAAAAAAATATATTGACTTTTTGTTATAAAGGGGTTACAGTGGTTATAATTTTTGGTTATCATGCACTCATATTGAAACAAACTTTGAGTTTTCGTTATAAATTGGATAAATTTGGTTATTATATCTGTCAGCGATTTCCATGTATTTTTGATAATACGTTGTATATTAAGTGACAATATATATAATATTACTTATTTGTTTACTAAATTAAATAAAGAACATATCCATATGCATTAGGGCGGGTCGATTTAAAAATCGCCCATTTCTCTATGAAAATCATATTCTAGGGATCAAAATAAGATACTTTGCCGAAGGAATCATACCTCTAAAACGAATTTTGATGTCCCCCAATTTGGGTCGAACTTTTGGGTAGGGGCAAATTTTGAAAAATCCCACTTTGACCCATTTAGAGTACTCCAATCGAGTCCAAATGTATGACCGACCCCCACTAACTTTGGACGGCCGATCCACCCATGCCAGTGGCACACCCCCTGGAACTCCCCTGGGGGGTTCCCCATACAATCATTTCAAAAAATCATCATTTTTGGTACTTACATGAAAAAATCAGATAATTGCTATGTTTTTCTTTATTTTTATTTATTTATTTATAATAATATCTATTTTTTCTCTTAAGAAATTTATTTAGTCAGAACATATGTAAATGAAAAAAATTAATTTAAGTGAGTTATAGAAAAGAAATTAAAAAAAAAATTATTGTTTGAAGTCTTTTTTATTTTCAAGTCTGGGCAATTTCGCACGGTATAACCCGTTTGGAAACGCTAGCAAGCAATTGAACATGTCGTTCTGTTCCTTGTATGTGTGATGGAATTTTTGGATCATTAATCGGTGGATCATCTTGATTTAAATATTCTTTCAATGTATCGTACGGAATGCTTCGCGTGAATGGTGGTTCAAATACGATATTTATATCATTCAAATTGATCATTTCCGTATAACTTGTGCAATTAAAGTTTATATCTGGTTTTTTATAAACTCTAAGTTCCATTGGCTCGTCAACATCGCTTCGATAGCGTAGAATTTTCTTGATGGCACAGTCGCGCTTTTCTTTCCTATCATCAAACAACATTGATAACAAGATATTTTCCGAATGCGCATAATATGAATTATCATTAATTACTTGATTGACAATTTTGCGTAAGCGAGGTTCTAGAAATCGTGACCAACCAAGGAACTTGAAAAGTATTGCACAGCCGTACACGACAAAGCTGTAATACTTGATATTGAAGTACATTGGCACATAACATTTAATTATAAACTCAAGCAGAATTCTTAAATTTGCATCTGGATTTTCCGTTGTCACATATAATCGCAATAAACTAGCGGCCTTGGTTAGCCACCGAGAATGTACAATTTTCCCTGGTTTGATGTTAGACAGA
Source organism: Bactrocera zonata (assembly GCA_037783105.1). Lineage (NCBI taxonomy): Eukaryota > Metazoa > Arthropoda > Insecta > Diptera > Tephritidae > Bactrocera > Bactrocera zonata. Next base: position 233,786 of record JBAWJQ010002017.1, on the reverse strand, counting down.
TACAAAGGAACCACGCCGCTAGAAATTGCACGGGCCATGTCGTATAAGTACTTCGAATCGGTTGAAAATTCTTTTTTTCTGGAGCAGGGGGCATATTTTGCAACTCAATTTTCTGGAAGCCGTCCACCACCTAAAAATATATAATAATAAAATAATTAAAGACGGCTCAGTTTTCCGGTTGCCGATCTTGGTCCAGTGCTGGTTGATTTATCCAAAGCTTCAAACAAATGCCGAAACGGAAGTTCGTTGAAGTGTAGAAGGCAAACAAACCAATGCAATGAATGGTCTTTTTAACAGCAATTCGAATCGTCGTATAATTCCACCGTGTGGGCCAGTGTTTGTTGGCTCACCATCTGTGCATATTCCAATTAATGTATCCAGTGATATATTTTTATCGTTGTAAAAACCATTTAATTTGATTGTTTTGTATTCAGCGGTTTCCCGTTCCAGTCTTACGTAACCAATCAATTCAGAATTGGGTTCTCTCAAAATAACAAGATGAGGTTCTTTTACCATCCTAGTATGATACTTCTCATCAATTTTATCTATCGTTAAAGTATCATCTTTTCTGCCATCGAATGAAAACGCTAACAAATTGGTATCATATAACCGTTTGCGAAGCACTTCTTGTCTGCATTTCTCTTTTTCTCTGCGAACTTTCGATTTATCCATGATGAGCGGTTCCCAATGCTGATGCTACTCTGTCAGGCACGTCAAATCTGTCACATACCAAAGCAAAGTTAAAACAATCGAATCTCTCTGTGTATTGTGAACTTGTTCTTCTATCCATATCTTCTTGAACTTGTGGCGGTGCGTATGTTGAATCATCGGGATCTTGGTATGTTGGCATTGACGATATAGACGTTGCTCCTTGTTCTTCAGTTTCCATCATAAATGCATTCATTGTTAGTCTTCTCTGATTATGTTGATTGTGAATGAACTCTTTGAGGCGTTCGGAACCCAGCCGCATGCACATGGAGCTGCCTTCAAATCGCATTTACATGTTCCAATGTAAAAAACTATGTAAATTGTTGGATGTTGTTTCTTCTCTTGATTTGCTCTTGATACTTGTCAAGCAATTTATTCAATTTATTACATACACTTTTTTTCAGCATTATTTCCATACCAAGTTTTTCCCAAATTCCAATCAACTTATCTTGTACTTGAATAGTGAATGATTTATGGGAAAACTTTTTTTGTTCTGTTTTAGCACGTTCGCTTAAGTAAAAATAATATCTCAAGATATCCAGATGGGTTGGTAAATGAAGATCAGTCAAATCAGTAGACACACCGAAAACAGTAACATCATGCTTGGGTATATGACTCATTGGGTTTTTGATAGTTGTTGATGTAGTTGCTTCATCTTGCGGTGTAGAGGATGGTGGATTCATTGTAAACTTTTTGAGGTAATAAGAATGAAATGGTAATTGTAAAGTAAGGCGCGTATGGTTTCGGTTGTTATATAGAACTCAGCTCTGGTTGCCCAGAGCTCCTTTATTTATAGCATTCCTTATCCTAATTTATGTATGCACCACATGCTGAGTGCATACAAACATCTTAACACTAATCTACTGTACATACCGCAGTATGTACACATATCTTAAGCATAAGTGTTTTCAAGGGCAAACAAAATTGTCTATTGTTAGTTTAAGATCATTTGCGATCTTCAGGGCAAACATAATTGTTTCTTGTCTATTGTTAGTTTAGGATCATTTGCGATCTCAAGGGCAGACAATCCTTTACATTGCATACATTAAATACTAAGGTCACTAATCAAAATTTATTACATTGTTGATAGAAATGGGTATTTGTAAATACATATCTACGTTTAAGACCAGGGGGGTTACTCTGTAAGGCGTTGCGTAAGTGAAAACGCTCGTTAATGAAAAAAAGCAACTCTGTAAGGCGACAAGCGAATTTGAAATTGCGTTTTGCGCATTTATTTTTACCCCTTCGCAATGGCAGCACTCTATATTGCGTAAACGACTGTCAAATCTGTGCGTTTAACGAATTTTTGATTCGATATCAAACTGGCAAGCGCAACGGACAAAAAATGTAAGTTTATAAGGCATATTTGTAGTTTTAATTTAAAAAAAAATTATTTAACAGGGACTATTCGAAAAATAAACAAACAAACCCAACACAATTTGAAATTTTGATTAATTTTATGAAAACACATTCGGAACTTTCCAAAGGACAACTAAAGACTGTGGACGCGAAAAATGCAGCAAATAATTTGTGGAAAGAGTTGGTATGTGACCTTAATGCTGCGGGGCCACCATCGCGCGATGTTTCAAATTGGAAAAAGGTAAAAGATTAATTATAAATGATTTTTGAAGCACATATTACTTAATTATTTAAAAGTTTGGTCGGATTATAAAACCCATTTGAAAGCAAAAATTCGGCGGAACAAACTAAGTATCTCTGGAACTGGTGGTTGTCCTTCAAGTCATTGCTCCTTAACACCGTTGGAGGAGCAGGTTAGTGAGCTTCTGGCAATGGAAATATCCGTCAGTGGAATAAGCGGCACCTTAGAATTTGGGGCAGCACAGTTAACTCAACCAAGTGGGTCAGACATCACAACAGACGAATTCCGACAGAATGAACCAACGCCAGTGGATGAAATACCACATTGTTCACGTCAAAGAGTCGCTCCGCAAAAGAAAGATAGCCTTTTAAATAAGCAGGTGGATAACCAAATCGCTTATCACAAAGGTTCCTTAAAAGTGTTATCTGAAATTAATGAAAATCTAAAGGTAATTTCAAAAAGTATGAAAAAAAACATAAAATGGCTAAAAGAAAATATAAATTCGCTGTTGAAAAATTCGAACACAAAAAAAGGATTGATTTGGACAAAACAAAACTAAAATTTGCAACACTAGAACTAAAAAAGCAAATGCTAGAAATTGAACAGTCCGGCCAATAAAAATATTATATTTTAGTTATTGATATTGAAGTCTGTTACTTATTTTTTAATACTTACTGATAATTACTTATTTATTATATTAATAGTTTAAATGAATTGTTTTGATTTAAAAACGTATTTTGTGTTGATGTGATAGTTTTTACTTTTTATTACATACAAGTATATAATACTTACATATATAGATATGTATACACATGTGCAAGAGACTAAAGCTTTATATCATTAATGTGAATTTTAATCAAATAAATGTGAAAATGTGAAAAATTAAAATGTTTACTTAACTAAATAGTGTTATATGTTTATAAAGTAGTCATACTGTTTTTTATTTGATCCCTTAAACGTTTAGCAATATTGGTTTCATTCGCATTTCCTATGGTTTCAGTATAACTAGCATCGACTTCTTCAACTTCTATTGCTATATTAGCAGGTGAGTCCACATTAAAAAGAGTGCAAATATGCTCAATATACGTTCAGAATTTGCACCTCTTTTCCTGGGGCATAATGTAGTTCTCTAGCAGCTAAAAGGCATCGGAACCGCGCGTTTAACACTCCAAATACTCGTTCTATTAGGGATCTGGCTTTTGAAAACTTGTAGTTGAAGTAACTCTCAGCAGAGTTTTCAGCAGCATTTCTATACGGAGTTAAAAGCCATGGCTCAAGCGGATATCCAGAGTCGCCTATAAGAGAAAAATTAAGTTAGCAAAATAATTGATGCATATAATAGCTAACGAGTAAAATTAACGAATGTGTATATGCTCACCAAGAATGCGAATTCCTATTTCTCCATTCCCATAGTTGGTTTGTAAATATTGGCGCTCGCTTGATAAATTCCACACATGTGAATCATGACACGCCCCAGCAAATCGACCGTTAACGGCTTTTATCATCATCTTATGATCACATGTCTAGGTTTTGGAAAAAATATTTAAAAAAAAAAAACAAAGATAAATTAAAAAACAACTGCCTTACCACCATAGCGTTTATACTATGCTTTAATTTCCTATTGAAATATAAATGCTCATTAACTGCCGGTCGTATCATTTGGATGTGAGTACCATCCACCACACCAATTACTCCTGGAATTCCAGACATTGAGTAAAAAGCTCGTTTCGCTTCATTTTTCTCCTCTGAAGACATTGCAAAAGTTATGTGTTTTGGACACAGCACTTTCTCAATTGCTTTACAAGCTTCAAACACACAACGCGAAACAGTTTGTTGAGCTAGTCCTGTATGGTGATCTTGTCCAATTTGCTGTTGATACCCTCCCTGCGCCAAAAATTTTAAAGTTGCAGCTAATCTCACAATTTCGGGTATTCCTGTGGTCCTGCGTGGAGTTTTTAGCTCAATACTTATGCTATCCAACACATATTTGAATGATTCCTTGCTTAATCGAAAGTTTTGAACGAAACTACAATATTTACGAGTAGAAGCACAAATAAGTTTAAAGAATCACATTAAACTTTATCATTCAAACTTACCTTTTTTCACTAAGACTCATCACATTAGACTTGTCTCTTATAATTTTCCGCTCAACACGTTCATTTTTTTCGTTTTCCTCCCATAACACAACGCAATCCATATTCACACTTTTTTATTTATTTAAAATTACTTTTATATGTGCATAAAACTCTTCAAATTAAATTATGTTTATCTGTCAATTTTTTACACTTCTTCACTTTTCTGTTATTGATTTTGTTTTCATTCTCCTTCGTTTCGGTCAGTAATGTCAACTATACTGGAGATTTCTCAACGGGAAAACAGTGCAACACTGTTTACAATGCGAAAGTGTTACAGAGTACCGATTGCCCTTCACAACGCAATTCACTTTCGCAACGCATTGCTATTCGTAACGCCTTACAGAGTAACCCCCCAGATACGTATGCGCTGGCGATAATGAACATAAATATTTGAACTATGATATATGTATCCTTACTAAAATATCTTCTTTAAAATTAATTAATTTCTTTTCTATAATTCACTTAAATTAATTTTTTTCATTTACATATGTTCTGACTAAATTTCTTAAGAGAAAAATAGATATTATTATAAATAAATAAATAAAAATAAAGAAAAACATAGCAATTATCTGATTTTTTCATGTAAGTACCAAAAATGGTGATTTTTTGAAATGATTGTAATGTAAAGGTGTGTTTAATGTGGTAAAATAGCTTGTTGAAATGTTCGAATTTTTGGAATTTTGAAATTTAAGGTCGAATATCTCGTAAGAAAAGCGTTTGGGGTACCGCGGCGTCAAAGAAATCGGAATTGTGCCGTACCTTCATATCGTGGCACGAAAGAAATCAGAATTGTGTCCGTCTTTTATCTTTTAACATATTATATTTTCACAAGCTTGAATAGCGTGGTTTCCTCTTTCTCACTTTCGTTTTATCATATTCAATTGAAAATTGCAACAGCGTGGGTGAATAGATGTGTTTGTGCAATCTGCTACCTATGTTTTGCAGGCAATACTACATTGAATGTGCAGCAGACGCATCAACGTTATCCGATAATAAAAGTAACAATTTTTATTACTCGTGCAGACTTCACGCAATTGACAACGACAGAATGTTGCCCCAATTTATCGTTTGTTAAAATTTCTGTATGAGTTTCTTTGTACTCGTATTGCTTGCCTTTGTTAATTCTTGTAAATTATTATTCAAGTTATCATGTCTATGACAACGCTCATCCGTTCCTATAAATTTTTACGTTTGCCTAAAGCTAGTGTAAAGTAAGTTTTTTTATTTAAAAGTGTACCGTAGGAAAAACAATTATTAATAATTAATTAATAAAACAACTATTAATTGTTTTTCACAGAATAGGTGTAGTTTGTATGTATTCCGTTAGCACAAAGCTTATATATTAAAAAGCAATAATTAAAAGTTATTAAGAGTTCTAATTACATTAGCAACAAAACAAAGTTCTACAACATAATACACTAAATATAAAAGAATATGTCGGATTTTTCGACTGTTTTAATTATAAGCATAAATAAGCAAGTAGTTTAAAGTCCAGATCAGTGATTATATTATATAAGACTTGGAATAAATTTTAGAATAGCATCATTCGACTCCCGATTTGACATCGACGTAACTGTTCACAGTCGTATATAATTTCGTGGCACAATTCCGATTTCTTTGGCGCCGCATTTGAAGGTATCGTTGGAAAGAGGAATTCCTCCTGATTAAAAAATATGTATATAGAGTCCGCAAACGCTTAGTTTACGAGATATTCGACCTTAAAGTTTAAAATTCCTCTTTTTCGCAAAAATTCCTCTATTCATGCATATGGATATTTTCCTTTTTAAATTTATTAAGCAAATAAGTAATATATACATGTATTAGTAATATTATATAATAATATTTAGGCAATTCACAAGCTTTGTTGTATGTCTTATGTCATATTTTAATATTCTTAAAAAATACGACACTTGTGAGCACCCTTAACTGTTGTATGTCATATTTTGTCATATTTCTACACTTCATCAGCTGATAGTGAAAAATTAAGAAGACAGAAATGCCACGAGAAAGTCAGAAAAATAAAATTATAGCTTCTTTATGTGAAAATCATGCATTGGCTCTATTAGGAGTTGAATCAAGTGAGTATTTGCATACATTTCTTCATTAAATGCAAATATTTATACTTTGCCAGGTGACGAAGAAGACGAAGCTATTGAAAGTTTTTTGATCAGCATGAGCTGTTTGTTGAGCAACAGAAGAAGCGTTCATTTCGGCTTACCAAAATGTTCCAGTTGGCAGCGAAATGTGCTAAGGAATCTTGACGAAAGCAGATTCAATCAGATGCTTCGTGTTCGCCCGGAGGAATGCGAACGTATCTTAGAATTAATTAAAAATGCCGCTGTTTTTAAGACAAGTTCAAGTGCTTCACAACTTCCAATCGAACTGCAACTAAAAATAGTGCTGTATCGGTTGGGATCTTCCGGCGATGGACAATCTGATCGCAAAGTGGCTTCCTTATTTGGTGTGGGTGATGGAGGCACTATTAAAAATGTAATGCAACGAATTTTTAAAGCCATATTGCGATTAAAAAATGAGTTTTTATACTGGCCCAATGAAAGAGAAAGACTGGAAATTGTGTCCGCAACTGCGAAAGAAATGCCAGGGTGTGTGGGTTACATCGATGGTTCCGAAATAAAATTAGCTGAAGCACCAGTTATGCAGCATGAAATTTACTATTCGCGTAAACGTCAATATTCTGTAAAACTACAAGCGATTTGTGACTATAAATTGCGCATAAGACAGGTGACCCAGGCAGTGTGCATGACGCGAAAATATTTTCAAATTGTTCACTAGTAAAGCATCCGGAACGATTCGCGGGAGATAGTGCCTATCCACTGAAACCATATTTAATAACGCCCTTCCGGCAAAACAGTGTTGAACATACAAAAGAAGAAAGGGATTTATTCAACGCGTATTTTTCCAAATACCGTGTACGAATTGAGAATTGTTTTGGTCTTTTGAAAGAGAAATTCGGTAGTTTAAAGGAGCTTAAATTTAGAATGCTTTCAACGTCAAATAAGAAGGAATACAATGACTGGATTATGGTGTGTTGTATTTTTCACAACATGTTAATCAGTTTCGATATAGATAATGAAAACAGCAATGAAGTTTTGATGCCTCAATTCCCTTTATCATCAGAAAATAATATGAGAAATTGCTTGCTTCGTTATATACAAAATCAAAATATTTAATACTTATACACATATGTATATGTATTTGTTCTTTAATCATACAGGTTAATAAAAATGCAGGATTATTTTGCTGAATTATAATCCAACTATATTTTTTATTTTGGTTCTTTTATTTTGGGTTAGGTACATTTATCAGTTCATTTTCGTATTCTTCAAAAGGCACTAACTGTTAATATCGCAACAAAACTTATAACATAAAAACTTCATTTAAAACATAAAAAAACACATAATAATAGAAATAAATTCATAACAAAAGTGAACTAAAAATGTAGTGTATTGTAAAATTATTTATATTTTAGCCTAAGCTCTTCCATTGCCAACCTCTCCTGCATTTGTAATTTCATTTTTTCAATTTCTAATTTGTCATTAAGTTCTCTTTTTTTTTAATTCTATTTCTTTTTCTTTTAACTCTAATTCTTTTTCTTTCATTGACATTTCCCTTTCCCTTGCTGCAACATCCATCTTAAGCTTTTGCTTCCTTATTTCTGCGATCTCGCCATGAACCTGCAAAATATCTGACAAGGCAGTTTTGGAATATATTCCTTTCTGCCTTCTAGTGCACATATTGTCGTTCGACGCAGGACTTTCTTCAGCTTCAACTGAACTGCCCGCTTCAACCACACATTCTGCTCCCGATGGACTTGTTGAATCGCTTTCTAACAGCGTCACCAAACTGTCTTCCACTACTGCAGAACAATTTAATCTGCTGCCGAAAATATCGTCCAACTCCTCATAGAAAAAACACATTTTTCTTAAAGTATCTATAGAAAAAAATAATGGTCACAATAAAAAAAAGAGATTTCCTTAAAAGAATTTACTTTTTATTGTGTCGCCTTCCATACTTCCTGCGCCTGTCGACTCTTCCCACTCCTTTGCTTTGTTATAATTAGTGCGCATATTGCGTACTTTTGCGCGCACTACCTTCCATTCTCCCGTCAGCTGCGTGTCTTCGATGAAACGACCATAAAAGCTTTGAGCCGTTGGTTTCTTTAAAAAAAAAAAAATTATTTGACTTTGTTTTGTTTTTTTTAAATTAAAATGACAAACCTCGAAACTTCTATTTTCCATTAGGAACTCCACAAGCGCTTTTTCTTCTGCCGCATTCCACTTATGTACCGGGTTGAAACGGCGGCGTTTTGGTTTACACTGCAATAAAATCATTTGCAACCACATAAACATCAAAATATTTTTTTAATATTTCACTTAAATTCAATTTAATTTACCTGAATATCGTGATGTCCTTCCATATTAATAACGAAATTTATTAAATTAATTAAATTCAAACACTTGAACGCCAATACGAGTAATAAGAAAGTAAACAAATACAGCCGATAGAATAGCGAACTCAATAAACATACCGCGCAGTGTTGCATCAGTCATATTTTAATTTTGCATGTGAAACAACAACAGTGCTAATATGACAGTCATAAAAAAATATGACAATATGACGATATGACACAATATGACACCTTGTGAATACCCTAAATATTATATGTATATTTATAAATACAGCACTGCGTGGTATGTTTCTTGAGTTCGTTATTCTATCAGCTGTATTTGTTTACTTTCTTTTTACTGATTAAGTGTAGAAATATGACAAAATGTGACATACAACAGTTAAGGGTGCTCACAAGTGTCGTATTTTTTAAGAATATTAAAATATGATATAAGACATACAACAAAGCTTGTGACAAATTTACTATTTTATAACGAAAACTTAAATTTTGAGTGCATGATAACCATAAATTATAACCACTTTATACCAAAAAGTCAATATATTTTTTTTATTTTCAACGCAGAAAGGGGTACTACGCGAAAGTACCTCAGTCACCCCGTGGTATTCGCTCGGCCAGGGTTATTTTTTTAAAGCGCGGCCGAAGGCCGCCAACGCAGAAAGGAGTACTATGCGAAAGTACTTCAGTCATCCCGGGTATTATGTATATAAAAATGTTATATTACAATCATAAACATATATGTATATTATAATGTTATCACACGATTTTACTTATATATGTTTATTAAATATAAATCACATATTCATATATGCATGTATATGGAAAAGTGTTCAATTTTAGCTTGAAAAATCTTCTTTATAGTTTTTTTATAGTTAATAAAGAAAAAAGAATCACTCAAAAGTAGAAACAAAGAAAACGCTGTGAAACGCTGAAAAATCCTTCACTTTTGGTTTTTAAGGTGTGGCAATGCTGGTTTTCCTTGTAACTATAAGCGCACTAAACTTTTCAGCCATAAATTTGACAAGTGATTTTTAAAATACTAAATTTAGTTGAAAAGTTGAAAAATAATTGTGAAATGTAAGATTATTTCAAAGCTTAGAGTGTATATTTAAATATACAGTGTAAAGAACATGAAAAAAATTAGTGAAACATAGGGAAATAACATGTTTTCTTAGTGCAAATTTTTGAATTTTTAAACGTGAATATTTCAAAAAATATTAGTTATTTTTATGTTATTTTTGGATATTCCTCCTCTGGAGAAGCTCCCCTATCCGTACATACCCCATTTATACGGAAATTCGGTTTTTTTACCCCTCCGCCAAAGTAATCGGAATCGTGCCAGAGTTTTGCGAATTTTTGAACTTTAAGGCCGAATATCTCCTAAACTAAGCGTTTGCGGACCCAATAACCCTATATGTTTTTTAATCAGGAGGACTTCCTCTTTCCAAAGGTACCTTCAAATCGCAGAGCCAAAGAAATCGGAATTGTGCCAAACTTTTGAGTTTTTTAAATTTATTTTTGTGGTTTTCAATCGTTTGGATATGATAACACTTATAATTAGACAACACGGAACAGCTATGTTATTGTGCATGATGGGAAATTTGTGTAAAAAACAAAATATTTGTTTTAAGCAAATATCTAAATAATTAATACAAAATAAATATGTAGAAACAATGTAGAGAAATGTAAGTGCATAATATGAAATTCTATAAATCGAGAAATTGCAAAATAAAATTTACGAAATTTTCAAGTTTAAATGCAAATATCTCGAAAATTATAAATTCAAGGCGGTTATAATTATATATAACCCCGAAATCGTGGATTGGTATCCTAAAGTTTCCCCGAAAGAACCGGTGTTGGTTCGACTAGGGTTATTTTTTTAAGTAATTCTATGCCCAAAACGAATGTTATTTATTTCCTGTCATTGGGGCATTATTGTTTTCTTTATTTCTTTTGGTTCTTTTATAAAATATGTACGTAAGGTAACACCGATTATTAGTTAGAACAAAAATATTTGAACAAAATTAAGTATGGAATAAAAGTTATTTTTGCGCTATTTAATATAAAACAAATGTATAGAAACGAATTAGTGAAGTGTTAGTGGATATAAAAGTTAAAAATATATGTGTAAAATTCATTCATAATAAAACCTTGAGAAATACCATGTGTTACTAAAAATTTTTGAATTTTTAACTTATATTTGCCCGATTAATACCACATGGTATTTCTCAATGTTTATCCAAATTTTTTTTCATACTTTTTACTTTGTATATGCACTTCAAAAACATTGAAATAAGTTCAAATTTCACTTTTATTTAATTTATCACTTAACACACTCATATCTGAACAGGTCAGAATGTATACAAGGGGAGGAAATTCAGCTTCGGTCAGTACTTGTCGAAAGTCTGTTGCGTCCGAAGTCCGGTCGGCATACTCTACGATGTCGTCGACGTAGTCGATGAATGACCCTTTGATGATTTCTGCGGAAACATCCCAGCAGGAACTGCCTGGAGAGGAGTTCATTATGCTCCCTGACTGGGAGCATGTGCGTCTCACTGTCAAGGTGTTCAATGGGAGACATCAAAAGGCATCCCGTCGTGGTCCGGAGTGCCGTATTATGACAAGTCTGTAGTTTCCTCATCTGCGTACCACTGCATCCAGGCGACCATGTAGGTGATGCGTAGTTGAGGACCGGCCGGCCGATTGCCTTGTATGTTGCCAACAACGTTTCTTTGTCTTTTCCCCATGTGCTGCCGGCTAGCGACTTGAGGATTTTGTTGCGGTTCTGTACCTTGGCGATAATTGCGGTCGTATGGGGAGAGAAGGAGCATAGAATATCGAAGGTTACGCCTAAAATCTTAGGGTTATTGACAGTCGGAATTTTGACGCCATCGTGCGAATATTAAGTTCATGTCTATACTCCTTCGTCCAGTTCGTAAATATGGTCGCTGTGGATTTGGTGGGGGAAAGTGTGAGGTTCCGTGCAGTGAGGAAACGAGAAAGATCGGAGAGGTAGTTGTTTACCTTCGAACACATGCCATCGATTCCATTGCCCTACGTCAATATTGTGCAGTCATCAGCGTACGAGGTTATGGAAACCCCCTCTGGTGTTTGCGGGAGTTTCGAGATATAGAAGTTAAACAGTAGTGGGGAGAGGACACTACCCTGAGGAACCTCCTTTTTAATTCTCCTCAGTTTAGATGTTACCACTCGAAATAGTACGGATGACTGATGACCGTTCAGATAGTTCATGGTCCCCCTCTTTAGCCCCGGAGGTAGCGTAGTTTTTTCATTGTCCTCCGTTGTGTGGTTGACCGCAGGTCAACGCTACGGGGATCGTTCTTTCGCAGGGTGGTTTCTGGTTGAGGCCACGAACTATCTGAGCGTTTATGACGCTAAGTGCTGTGGTGGTGCTGTGCACTTTTCGGAAGTCGGGAGTAGCAAGGCCTCAAGTGTCTTCACTACTGGGGAGAGGAGAGTTATCGATCGATAAGATTCCCCTTTGTTGGCGGGTTACCCAGGTTTCAGTAGTGGGACCACTCTTCCGATTTTCCACACATTGGGTATTTGAAGAGTGGTCAGCGACAGGTTGAGGACCTTGGTAAGATATCTTACTCCCGTCGAGCCTAGATGCTTTAGCATGTTGATTCCATCAGGACCAATGGGTTTGGAAGATTTTGCCTTGTTGATGACACCCTGAACCTCCTCATCGGTGAAAGTAAATGGCGCGCCGTCGTTTGGCATTTTGCGCAGCCGTCGGTTAACACATCGTTTAGCTTTGTATACCGAAGGGTGCCGTGTAAACTGCCGGCTAAAATGGCTCCCGCACTTCTTCGGGTCCGAAGAGGCATGACCATTGAATTGAACTTCAACTCGGTCGTCGTGTCTCTTCGGGTTAGACAAAGCTTTGACAGTAGCCCAAAGCTGTTGTTTTACATGCTCTTATTTCAATCAATTCAACGGAAGTGAAAGAAACTTAACTTAAGTTACAGTGCTATGGATTCTTCGCAGGGTTGCAATTAAATTGCTTCCTTCTCTCCAACACCTCCCATCGAAGAAAATTGATTGCATTATAATTTATGAACATTTATTCGTCATGCCCATATTTTCAATGCATTTGTAGTGTCTTTTCACAGGCCATCCTTTGGTAAGGACATCAGCTGTCATATCTTCTGTTGGCATATAATTCAAGTTGATATCGCCGCTTTGATGCTTCTCGCATATGAAATGATGACGTACATCTATGTGCTTAGTACGTGAATGGAATGCTATGCTCTGGACTAACTTCTGTGCACTTTGGCTGTCGTTGTAAATAGTTATACTTTCGTGCTTAAACTCGATCTCATTCACCATTTCTCGTAAGTACATAGCCTCTTTTGTAGCTTCACTCAAAGCCATGTAATCGGATTCGGTACTTAAAAGTGATGCTGTCTTCTGCTTACTTTCTGCTGTACGTCGTATTTCTTCAGCTTTAGCCTTTTTTATGTGTGTCTAATATCCTGCTGCTACCTTTTTAAGGATTACACTTAAATATTCAGGTATTTCCATATATACTGCTTCATCTAGGTCACCGTTCAAATAAGCAGTCATAACATCCATTTGATGTATTTGAAGATTCTTTTGGGTTGCAATTGCAGCCATCATTCTGATTGATGTCAATCTCGTAACTGGGGAATAAGTGATATTGAAATTTTCCCCTGGACGTTGCGAGCACCCTATTGTCTGCTCATAATGTAAGCCATAATTTAAAGTTCCTTTTAAACATCTCAGTACTCTTTTGGCCGCTTTCCAATGCTCGAAACTATAAATAGAATTGAATTGGCTTAGAAAATTAACTGCGAATGCTAAATCAGGTTGTGCTGTTACAGCCAAATACGTAGAGCACCAATTAAACTTTGATATAGAATATTCTGTATTTCTTTATGTCTGAGTTAACTGGTCTCTCAAGTTTGCAATTGTATTCGAGGGGTGTCTTGACTGGTTTACAGTCTTACATTTTAAAATGTTTTAAAATATTAATAGTGTAATCTCGTTGATTTAAAAATAATGTATGATTCTTCAAATCTTGTTTAAATTCAATACCCAGACATATATTAACTGGTCCTAAATCTTTTATTTCAAAACTTTCCGAAAGAGATTTCTACCAGGCGTGCTTTTTTAACATTGCCTTCCTTTGTACAAAACACAAAACGATTCCCAATAACTTTTCGTCATACAGGTCGATCTACTATGTCCCATGTTTGGTTTGAAATTTGAGCCATATATTCATTTTCAACAGCACGCAGCCTCATATTACATTCTTCACTGTTTATAGCTTCTTGAAAAGTATTTGGATCTTTTACTTGTGATATATTTTCATATTCGCATTCTTCAAAATCTACACTAGATTCAGATTCATTGTCAGTTCTCTTAGTTGTGATTTCTCGAAATAACTTCTTGTGCCATCCACGGGCTCCACATCGAATTAGCTTTGGTCTACCTTTGCCCCTTTTCGGAACGATTGATTCAGTATTTATGTTTTCATTTTCGCTTTCGCTTGAAGACCCCTCAATTATTTTCTCAGATTCAACTATACTTTCATCTCTTCGTGTATCGAAATCTATCTCCACAGATCCATCTTCACAGTATTTATCATAATTTCTATCAAATGTTTCATCTAAAAATTTCACATCTCGACTGACCACAATCCTCTTCTTTTGAGGAGACCACAATCGATAAGCTTAAGCTTCATTCGAATAATCTACTAGTATACATTCTTCAGATCTGAAATCAAATTTGCCATTGGACTTATCTTTTACTAAAACGTAACATTTTAAACCAAATTGTCTGAAGTGAATGACTGTGGGAGTTTTACCTGACCACATCTTGATAGGCACTTCATCTTCTAGGACTTTTGTGGGACACCTATTTCGAATATAGTTCGCTGTGTTTACAGCCTCTGCCCAAAATATTGTTTTTAATCTTGCTTGTGTTAACATGCATCTAGACATTTCTAAAAGAGTTCTATTTTTCTTTCCGCCTTGCCATTTTGCTGTGGTGTATAAGGAGCGGTTAAACGTCGCTTAATTCCACATTCATTTAAATAGTTCTGAAACTCGTTACTCATATACTCCAACCCGTTGTCTGCCTGTAGTGTTTTAACTTTCTTCCCTGTATACGTTTCCGCCATATTCTTAAATATTTAAAATTTTTCTAAAACTTCTGACTTATTTTTCATGAAATAAACCTCGAAATATCTCGAAAACTCGTCAGTGAATGTCACGAAGTACTTTGCACCTGAATGTAAGCAAACCTTCATTGGACCGCAAACGTCGCTGTGTACAATCTCTAGTAACTCGGTTGTACGTTGATCCCTATGCTTTGAAAGTCTTTCTCGTATTTTTTTTTCGCTTAAACAGATTTCGAAAGTTTGCAGTTTTTGATTTGTATGCAAATTTATACCGTGTACCATACCAATTGCGCGTTTTAAATCTTTTTCGTTTAGATGGTCCATTCGTACGTGCCATGTATTTATGTTATTTGGCTTCATTTGCGGAAATCTCGCAGATTGATCAAAACCTTTGACGTAGTACAAGTCACCGATTGTTATCGCTGTCAGAATAGTTTCCCCATTCTTTAAAATTACAGCTTCATTTCCTCTTATTCGTAATTTTCGAAACGGAGAGTAAATTTGTTTTTAAACCTTTAACGTACAATACATTTTCGAAATTAATTCGCTCTTCGCTATTATTTTCGTTGATAATAACTTCAACGTTACCTATACCCGTGATTTTAGCTGTGTTTTTGTTTGCTAGGCTGAGAGTCTTGCTAATCTCTCTAAAGTTATTGAATTCGCTCTTTTTCGCACTCATATGTGATGAACAGCCGCTGTCTAAGCACCAGTATTCGCCGGAGTTGGTTATTGTACGTGCTGATTCGAATAACAAGTCAGAGTGGGAGCTATGTTGCGTGATTGAGCTCTTGGGGACCGTGGAGGTCCTCTGGTGGCCACTCGGCTTGAGTGGCGGCGCAGCGCGCGAACTATGTACAGATTGCACAGCCGTAGAGGCTTGGATCGCAGTATTGCGCACGAAACATGGGTCACGTAACGCGTGGTCCACTCCCTATGAGTCTTAAGGCCTGAACAGGTCTTAAGATTGCTCCATCCATTGCATGTATTGCACCTGACCGAGGTGGAGTTTGGATGGAGCGTTTTTGCGTATACGCAGCAGAAAAATTCCTCCGGGCCCGGGTTGGACTCAATGCCAGCACGAGTCAGGAGGATACGGAGCAACCCTGCTGCAAGGCGTTGCTCCAATGACGACAAACACAAATTAATACGCACCGATTCAAACGGGATTAGATCGCCGAAAAAATAGCCCTTGGTCGGATGAAATCCGAGTCAATTCCGGTACGTAGAACCGGCTGTCGTGGGAATTGGCGATGGTGGCCGTCGTCCGCGCTTTAAAAACATTACGCAGGTCCAGCCAATGCCCGGGGTGACTGAAGTACTTTTGGGTAGTACTCCTTTTAAAAAAATAATATTGATCGAGCATTACCCCGGGAATCCTAAGTATTTTTAGTATCTGGCCAGTGTTTTATGTAGCCTAGCCGCTTCTGGAATCTCCTATTCACAGAATCTCCTAAAACTTGCCTGCTTTGCAGACTTAATCTCTTTGTTTGGAGCACCGTCCGTTTTGCTTTGTTAAATAGGCTCCGTACCTTTTTCCGGAGATCTGAAAATTTTCTTGACCACCAGGGATAGTGCGGCCTGTTTGTTGCGTTTAGAGACTGCCGAGGCTCGCGCCGCAGGTTCACCTGGGGAACTTTCACGTTGAAGACCACTATAGGATCGGTTTAATGAGGAGCCGGTCCTCTTCTCTACCGTCATCCGCACTGCCACCCATGGATTCCCTAGCCCCTCGAGGAGCTCCTGTATGGAGGGTAGCTCCTCTCCTTGAGTGCAAGGCCTCTTCTCGGGGACTTCCGACGTAGCAACAGTCACAGCCTGTTCTGCCGAGCTACGCGCAAGTACTGAAACTTGTCCATTTTTCCATTGATTTTTACGAGCGGACTTACACCATGCCAAGAAAATGCTCTCCAAACCATAATATTTCCGCCACCATGCTTTATAGAGTGTACCTAGGACTATATTCTTGGCACTTACGACGATGTACAAATATTCTGCCATCTGGACCTTTGCTTCGTCACTTCACAATACATTTTTCCAAAAACTTAAGCTTTTCTCTTGATGACCTTTGGCGAAGATAAGTCCTATTGAAATATTTTTTTATTTTATTTTTTTTTTTTTGAAAGGAGTGGGTTTTTCCTCCAATTTTGCCTGATTCAAACGTCCTCTGACAAGTCTAGAAGATATTTCTAAGCCCAATGATTGGTTGATATTAGCTGCTACCTGCCGTGATGATTTAAATGTATCATTTTTGACGATTTTTCCTATAGCAGCGTCTGTACGCGCATCCGTTTTACGTGGTCTTGGCTTCCGAATCCTGCCTTTGACCAATACTTGGGAACTCTCCATACATGACTTGATTCTTTTGTCTACTTTTTTACGAGAAAGTTCCATTAGCTTAGCAATTTTGGTCACTTTTTGCCCTTTTTAATACATGTTCCAAATAATTCCCCTTTCTTCTATTGTAGTATCCCATTTTATATTATTTCTTTCACTGAAATTCTTTTAATTATTTATTTTTCAACAACACAAAAAATGATGTTCTTAAATTAAAATCTGCGCGGGTACTACTTTTTCGAAGTAATCTTTGCCAGCATTTGACTACGCATAATTGATAACGGTAAATAAAAATCAACACCAAATATTTGGATAGTACAGTACAACTCTAGTACATCAGCTCCAAATTGAATGCAAAATTTGGCATAAAGGCAGTTCCTTTTCGTGTTGTCAAAATCAGATTTGAAATCGACGAAGAGGTGGTGTGTGTCGATTCTCTTTTCACAGGTTCTTTCCAAGATTTGACACATGGTGAAAATCTGGTCGGTTACTGATTTTCCAGGTCTAAAGCCACACTGAAAAAGTTCTAATCAGTTTGGGGATGTTCGAGTTTCAATCACTGCGGCAGTATCGCAAGGCATCATATTCGACGCAAAAATGTTGCAATATGAGTATCAGCTAAGTATCTGCAGAAAAACAACACTATCGCAATATTGCTGCAGTTATTTGCTTGCTCGAACATCCCCTTTGTTTATTATGGACTTTAATCTTTCATCCATCCATCTTTCATTCCATCGGCCCCTGCCGCTTTGTTTTTCTTCAGATGGGTGATTGCTACCTTCGTGTAACTTCTGGCTATTTAGCAAATTCACGTGACCACTTTGAAGATACCGCTTTGACTCAATTGAGGATATAAAAGCTAAATCGAAGAAGGCTCTGATGGAGGATTTTTCCAAGTGCTATGATGACTGGAAAATTCGTTGGCATAGGTGTATTGCAGCGAAAGGAGATGTCCATGATTGCGGTCGCAATTTTCATATAACATTTCAAAGAGATTAATAATCTGTAGGAAAGTCGCTATCGCGCTATGGAAGCTTTTTTTTTGAAATGTGACAAAATGGCGGCGGTTTGAACAAAAAGTATCGAATTTTGACCTGTTTTCGACATTTGTTCGTAGAAAAAAATAGGAAGATTTAAAAAAAAAATAAAGGCTTCCATAGAGCGATAGCGAATAATGATAAAAATGTTCTCTCTAAATTATAACTACATATCTCGAAAATTTCACACCGATTTGATCCCATAACGCGACTACCTATGTAAAGAAAAGAAACCTTGCTGACTATCATTTCTGGTTGAGAATTTCACTTTACGACGGCTCAACTTGGTTCGACTACGTCCGTTTTCACTTAACGTTGTTGTAAATTACCCCCTTTTCAAAACCAGTAACCATATTCTTCATAAATTTTGTTTGATTTATGTGAAACAAACTTCGGTTGGCAACACAAAAATATAAATCTTTTTATTACTTGAAGAATCATACACTGATAGGTGTTGTGTTTGTGTGTTACTCGAAGCATCTTACTACTTATAGTGGTTGTGTTTGTGTTTAAAAAACTTCACTGTCACTCAAAAATGCATTGAACGAATAATTTTTATACTCTAGCAACATGTTGCTACATTGCTAAAATATGTGAAATCGGATTATAATCCCGCCCATTCCCTATATAATGGATAGTTGACAACAATTAAAAGTACGATAACTCAATAATTAAACGCGTCAGAGACGTTTTGTAAGGACCAGTGTCAAAATTGAGACAACGCACCGCCACATATCGGTGCAATGTCGCAAGACCGGACCGGCTGTACCAATTTCAATCAAATTTGGTGTTACATCTCAAGTATGAAAATTTCTAATCCGGACAATAACTATTCAAGCCTCTCGTTACCGAAGATGTGAACCCCAGTGAGTGTGAGATGCATGTATACTTGTATTATTTAAATTCAGAGATAATATTTTTCTGATATAGTACCCTTTGATCAAAAATGGATTCAGACCCGTATATACTCCCTCCTAACCCCCATATATGCAATTTTCCCGGTTGACGTTATACCGCATACATCAGTCAAGGGTTTAAGTTTGAGGTTTCTTACTGCAATTTTTGATAATTTTTTTGGCAATAATTTATCGTATTGGAGAAAATAGATAAAATCGGATCAATATTACACCTAGCCCCTCTACATCTAATACAAGTTTTTTTTTTAAGAGATAGGGGGAAATCTTCGAAAGTCACCACGGCTGGTAGTGTCGGATTCGATTGACGCGCCTACCGATTGCCAACCGAATGGTTATAAACCTATGAATAAAACATGCGGGAAAAAGGAGAAAGATACAGTTGCGAGGGGGAGTGGCCTTCAAAGAAATCTGGCGCTGAAAAGCGAAGCACGGATAATTGTTTAAGTGGGAACGGAAGGGATTGTCAAGATGCGCGTTTGTCGGAGATCGGTGCTAACGAATCGGCATTCCAGTTAAGGATCTTCAGGATCTTAATACGCTGAACACAATAGTTGCGACAGACGACAACAGACAGCTGTCAAATATTAAAATACACACGTTCTTATGGACACTGTTATTTTGTCAGCTGCACGACTATGCGACGGTAGGCCGACAGTTGTCATTCTCGCTAAATTTAAAATTTTCCTATATTTGCCTGCGACAGTAGGACGACAGTAGAGTTGACAGTAGAATGGAAGATAGGGAGATGAGGAAGAGTGGTGATGCCACTAATATGTAAAATGTAAAATTATTCACAGCTCTTACAAACTTGACGTTATTTTACAAATAAAAGCATAAAATAGCTCTATTATAGCTCTGTTATATCATTTGTAATAACAATTGATAATATAAAACAAAAATATATACCTATTTACTTATTTTTTGCATAAAAACTTTCACTTTGAACAAAATATTAAAATTTCATTGAAGTGCAAGGTATTAGTATGGCCACAACGAAATTGTGTACATGCAAAATGGAGAGCTGTGTTGTCTTGTGTACATGCGTTCAGGTAGTAGGATGCACAACGCCGTTTTCAGTTCACTGTCGTGATGCAATGTTGTGTCGCAACCATTGTGTTCAGCGTATAAGTCTTGAAGAAAGTGGACATGATGAAGTCCCGAAAAAGCTTCTCAAGGAGAGGAGCCATATTCGGAGTAGGATTATGATTTTTGGCAACTTTAACTTAGGAAAAAGGGAATCGTGTTTGGGGTTGGGGTTGTGGAGTGGGCTTTGCTGGGGGACAAGTGGCTCTATGTGAAAGAGCATTTAGAATTTTGGGGGGGTCGGCATTTTTTGGAGTTCCGTTTTGGTATTTGTTGGGGGCCTTAGGGCAACCCCGATAGGTGGCGCGATGTGGGCCCTTGCTTTTCCTTTTGGCCTCTACTTTGACGTTGAGGCCAGCGACTGTCCTCAAGTTAAATATTGTCTTCGCTGAGGAATGCGAATGGTCGGGGTTGACTGTTATTAGGGGCCATATTTTTGGACCCTTGGGCATGCGGTGTACGCTCTTCGCCGCTGGGTTTTTTTTGTCCTCAATTCACTGAGGAAGGTTTTATCATCGAGGCATTCAAGGACGTCTCTGATGAGGACAATCAGGTCTTGATGGAGCTGGTAAGTTGTGTAGGGAACGTTGTGCTTTCCAGCGTAGAGGTGATTGCGAGGAACCCGTCGACGGTTTCGGGTTAACCGGGATGGCTTCTGAAATCACCTTGGCAGATCTTTCACGATTCCTTTCGAAGAATTCGTATTGGTGGAGGGTTTTTTTCTTTAACGGGCGAGGTCCTCGCTTTCGTCGGATGATGATGACGATGCTCAATTATGCTCATTTTCGGGAGAGGGGGAAGTTTTTACGGGAGTGGAGGAGGTGGTAGCGTCGTCGGCGTTCGGGGAGTCGGAGGCACTCAGTAGATCCTCTTTTGAGAGCAGGTATGAACAAAGGGATTGGGCGGGAGCGGTAAGCTCATCCTTGTTCAGGGATGAAGGGATAGGTAAATTCATTGCTGAGTTGAGGTTTGGTCACAACTCGGACTGCAATGTTTTGTTTTCACTATTTCACTTCACTTTCTTAGGTTATTAATATCCACTGCACTTTTTGTGTGTATTGTTCATAGCTATACAAGTATATGCGAACATATGTATGTGTGCCTATGGCCTTGCTAAGCTGTTATGCTTTGTGTGTTTTCACTATGCTAGTTCACTACCGTCTCCTCTGCCGTCAGCTGTAGAACTCTTTGTCTGACTTTTCTGCTGATATAAATTTTTCAAACTTCCGGTTACCTTTATATATCGGTCAATGTGTAAGGTTACTTAGTAAAACTAAGTGTTCCGACCGACACACGTGATCACGTGATTTACTCCGCAGTTATATGATCAAGAACTTGTTTTCAAGTTGTTGGCACAGACTTCTTGTTAAAATTGGTTAAAATATCCCTGACGTAGGTTGCTAGCAGTTTGATAATCAACATTTGTTTCAAGATTCCATCGTCATGGAAACCGCCAATAAAACTTTTGATGTCAATCCAGGAATATAACGAAATATTCAGTACGCAAGAATCGACAATGACATGATTTTGTTTACAGAAACTATGTGAACAGCTTGTTCCACGACTTGAACGGAAAAATTAAAATCAAGGCGATGTTTTAGTCTTTACGAACGAGAGTATATTGCAAAATATAAGATATTACAATGTTTTCTTTTAATAAATGTTCAAGGATTTGAATTTTCTAATTTCAAAAACAGCTTTTTTTTTTTACAAATTTCCAATGGCAGTGCGAACGGTCTAGTTTAGCGAATAGACTAATGTAATCTAATCTAAGTTTTTGATCGGAACATGGTGTAAAATGGTCCAAATTTTTTGTGGTGTTTCCATATCTAGACTTTAGTAGAATACTGTATATACTACTGTGGTTAAAAGTAGTAAGACTTTTAAATTTAAATTTCGCGCAAAAACTCATTAGTGTTTAGTATATGCTTGTCTGAAGTACATTTTTCCGATCAAATTTCTGGTGAAAAGTCCTTTGGTGATAACTGTTTGTCGTGAGCAAGTGTTTTTCATTGGTAGAAATTATTCAAAGAGCGTCGAGAGCGCGTTGACGACGAACCACGTCCAGGACGGCCATCGGCATCAACTGATGAGCAGCAGGTCAATAAAATAATAAAATTGGTTCTTGATAATCGATGATTAACAGTCAGAGATCTTACTAACATGCTTGGAATATCAATAGGATCAATGAAAACTATTTTGAAAGATCATTTGGGCCTAAGAAGAGTTGGTTCTTATGGCATTTTCTACAGTGGCCATATGGTGGGAGAAAGACTGTCTTTCGAACCTATTAGATCTGCCCCCGCTACTATGCTAAAATCGCGCTTGGCGATTTAACCCTCTATCACTCAAAACTCTCAGCGTGGAAGAAGGCGAGTGGGAATTTTGTTATAGAATAATTAGAGTGTAAAATAATTCAAAAAAACTATCCCCAAGTGATTTGCGTGTTTTTTCGAATGACAGGTGAGCAAAAGGTAAAGAGTGCCTCAGGGCACTCTTGACAGTTTATACCAAATATATGATGTGGTATACACGACAGAGTAGTAGATTGGAAAAGAAAGATAATGAAAAGATGAAAGATAAGCAAACACAAAATATAATCAAAAGAATTAATTTTTATTGTGATAATCGAAAAAACAGTTTTTTGCGTTGGTGCAGCACAAATGATGATTGCATTTGAAGCAAACACACTGTGTTTGCGACTTCCTACAGAGTTTACACCATTTTTTTCCGCCTTCTTTGCCAAGCCAAATTGGAAAATGGTCTTGACCATCGTAGCGCACTTCATGTACGGGATGTTTTGACTTTTGGCCAACGCCCGAATTGCTTGGCTCTATATTTCCTACCGTTGACGTTACTGTTTTTTGACGACCAAGGGGTCGTCTTTCTTGATATGTTATCAGTGAAGCAGCTACAGCTTCACGAAATCGCGGCAACTGCAAAACCCGTTCATGTTCGGCTGATTCATGACTTGACAGCAATCGAGGTGTTGCATCGTTTGATTTCGCTCGTATGTAGTACCGGCCCATCAGAGCGTCCATCAAGTCAACACCGCCCATGTAATTATTGTACTCTTTGATTATTTGAGGACAATCAATTTCCAAATATTTCTTCGCCTTTCTGTAGTAGCGATCTGCTTTCGATGGCTGTTTGTTTGCATCTGTATTGGATCTTTGAAATGGTTGAACGCCGACGTATGTTGATGCCAATCGTACTAATTTATTGTCTTTCCATAAGACTGGTTATGTCAACACCATATGCTCTCCCCATATACTCATATGAATAGCCTCGTAGTTCGTCTCTTATGTCTTTTTCATTTGAAAGCTTACAGTTGTGAATTCGAGGAATTCGTAAGGTGCCTAAACTAAATATGCCTCGAGCTCGCAATAATACCAACAACGGCAACGATGTATAAAAATTATCAAAATACAGAATGTGATTCCTGAAGTTTGGTATAGTTTGCGATAAACGAACAACAACGTTCGACGTGGCTCCAAGATCTGGTTGTCCCGGTAAGATCACATTGTCGCCAGCACCATTATAAACCTCGAAGCGATAAGCGAATCCGCTTGTATCACATAACACGAATAATTTGATGCCCCACTTGTGTGGTTTGTTTGGCATGTATTGGCGTAGATGATGTTTTATTTTGGTGCCACACATTTGTTCATCGACGCACAATCGGGCTGTTTTGGGTACGGAATCGAATCGTGTGTTTAAAAAATCAGACAACGTTCTAATACGGAACAACGCATCATAACCAGGCTCTTCTTTTTTGGCTCTAGTGTTTTCATCACGAAAGGACAAATATTGTTTTATCGCCATTAACCTTGCTTTAGGCATCGTTTTTGCTATTGGTTGAAACGCATTTGGGCCCCAATAGCTTTCCAAATTGGGATAGCGGTAAATGCTCATGTAAACATGAATGCCAATGTATTTGTAAATTTCTTCGCCGGATGTTATGAACTTGGAGTTGATATCGACATTGCGAGCTGTCCGGTTCGATTCTAAAGCAATCTTGTCAACCATTTTCTTAGTGAAGAAATAACGAAATATCTCCATCGGAGTTTCAAGCTCTTTGATCGAAGATGGTAGGCTTGAGTCACCACGGAAGGTCACCTCATTTACATGCAAACACATCGATCGTTCTCGCCATATAATTTTGGAAAACTCAGCCGAATCTTTGGTTATTACTTCAATACGTATAGTAAATGGAATTTTAGATTCACAAATAAAATGAATACAGCATTTGGACATATTACCTGTTCCGCTGAAACCTCCAGAGGAAGGCACAAAAGACGGACCACTACAATCAAATTCAGGCAACGGGCACGTTTTGGTGGCTTCAAACGTGGTGTTGAAGTTGATGGCCCTACTTCTCCTGAAGCATCTTCAACTTCTTCATTTGGCGAAGTTGAGGAAAGATCTTCCTTGATTGCACTCAAGTTCAACGAAAAATTGTCCGCTTTATTCAAAAAAGCAGATTCGTCTTCATCGATTTGGTGAACTACCTCCGATATGTACCGTTCATCTTCGGGGCTTATTTCATTAGGTTCGAAATCCGGATCATTCATATCGTCATCGCTACTAAAATCAGCTTCTTCGTCTGTTTCAACCGATTCCATAAATTCATAAATTTGCTCATCGGTCATTTCGCTCAGTTTGACCTTTTTACGGTTTCGAAAATCCATTTTCAGCTATCAAACAATGGCAGGCACTGCAAAAAAAACATAACAAAAACAATAAAAAGAAAACACTCTTCCATTTTGTTTTCTCACCCGACACTTTATTTAATTTTTCACTTTCACTTGTATGTAAAAGGTAAAAAGAACTACTTATCTTTGCAACAATAAAATTCTGAATAGAATCCGATAACAATATATATATATATTTTTTTGTTTTGAAATTTTTTTTGTGAAATTAATTTTAGCTTTGCACGCTAGTAAAACTCATACGAAACGTAACGGTAAATTTAAACGCAGCGTGACAACCTGTCAAAAATAAACTACACTCACAATTGAACAAGCTTGTTTTTAAGCTTTATGCAATTTTTTTATTTATTTATTATTTATTTTGAATTTCGTGATGCATGCCTGAGGGCACTCTTAACCGGCAGAGGGTTAAACACCAGCATAGACAAAGGAAATATCTTGCTGATTGACTTCGCCGGGTCCCGAAATATGGTTAACTGTAGTACTAGATTTCAGCATAGATCGAAAAGCCAACAACCAGAACGATCATATTGTGGTAGATGGCAGACAAGTCTCCAGTGTTTAGACGTGCGTACGCTCCGAGGTCCTAACATTGACTCGGACTACTATCTTGTGTCACCCAAGGCACAAACCCGCCTTTGTGCAGCAAAAAACGCACGTCAACAAACACCAGAAGCAGCAATCACAACAGGCAGCCCAACGATTTTCTACTCGACCGTCGATTTACAGAAAATGCATAAAAACAGCTGGTACGATGAGGAGTGCCGTGTCGCAATGGAGAGAAAACAAAGCTGAGGAGGGAAACGAGACGCATTTGCAGACAAAAAAGGCCGAAATGCGTGAGTACGAAGACTTTACATTCTACGAAAAGATGACGTGACTAACAAGTTGTCAAGACTTGTAAAACAACTCGAGGTGATCTAGGGACTGATGCCCAGATCATATTGAAATTATGGAGGGAACACTTCTCTAGTCTGCTGAATAACAGAGAAAGGTGACGATGGAGTAGTCGTTCCATTGAAGCTCGATTCCAACGATTGGAATTTAAGTGTGCTCTTGCCAATCCACTAATAGGGAGACCCCGCAATCTGCGTCAACTACGGGGACCTCTTCAACATCGTATTAAATGTGCTATTGTGTGTAGGATTAAAGCCCACCGCCAACAAACTGATTGGACCTTATGAGGGTGGATTTAGGCCTGGAAAATCAACAACAGGCCAGATATTCACTATGCGCTTGGAAAAGGCTTGTGAAAAGAAGATCGACACAAACTACCTCTTCGTCGATTTTTTGTCTGAATTTAGTATCTCCGCAAAACTAATACGGCTGCTTGGAACTGACGTTAAGCAATACTAAAAGCTCGTTCAGGCTCGGGAAGGAAGGAAACTCTGAAAGTTTTCGACGCAGTACCCGCTGGTAGAAGCAGAGAACGTTGGAAAGACCAGGCGGAGAAGGTTCTGGCTGCACTTGGAATCTCCAATTGGCGCCAGACCTGAAAAAGGAAGAACGACTAGCGCGTATTGTAATCTCGGCTACAACCGCTATATATGCTTACGACCAAGTAACAGACTTCAAGGTTATTTAAAACCACTTCGAAGAATTTAAAAATCAAGGTTGTATTGACAGTGTTCTTCGATTATCTGTGTGGTTCACTCCGAACTCCTTTCGACCAGACAAACTGTCAACAAAGATTTCTGAGTATTATCGTCGATTGCGCGAAGCTATTAATAAAATTATGCCGGAATTATACCGAAAGCATGGCCGGCGCAAGGTGTGCGCGAAGATGGTCCCAAAAGCGCTCACTGACGACCAGAAATTGCGCCTTTCTTTTGAACAGCTACCTAACCAAGGCCGACATCCCAACGTTTCCGTAGCCACTCTACAGCGCAGTTGTGACCCTGGACATATTTTGTTTCCTTGTCCGAAAAGGCCGAAGCTAGGCAAGCATTTTAAGACGACAGGGTGCCCACGCAGCATGCACCTCGGCTCCGCCTTCAATGCTTGGAAATCGCGCTAGCAGTGCTGCATCGACACAGAAGGGGCCTATTTTTAAAGTTTTTAAAGGTTTATAACTATTGGTTTAATAATTTTTTTAAATCGACTCAGTCCTATTACTCTCCGGACAAACCCTGTATGAACAAAGTCTTACTATATTTTGCTAACTGTAGTAAATATTAAATTGCTTATGTCATAAATAATATTAACCATTTAAATCATTTTGGAAATTATATCTGCAGATATTTTTCGGCTCAAACTAATATGGATTTGAAGGATATTAAAAGTGATACCAAGAGTTCACAATTAAAAAATAGTTCGTCATTTATGATGAATATTTTTCGTGGAAAAATGGTTTCAGCGGAAGTTTTTCCATACCCTGACGTCTTGGTGGCAGATGAAAAAGAACTAATTTTGAGTTTAGTTGATCCATTTGAAAAATTTTTTACCGTAAGTACAGTATTAATCTTAGCTGCATGATAAGGCATTTTCGCTGAAGTAAATATTACTTTCTTACTTCAAACAGTTTAAAAATATTTTTTATTCATAAGATTAGCAAAAGTTAATGAACACAATTCTATTAAGTGGTATAAAATCGACCTAAAAGGTGTAAATTTAATATATTGGTTCTTCTTCTTCTTTACTGGCGTAGAAACCGCTTACGCGATTATAGCCGAGTTTACAACAGCGCACCAGTCGTTTCTTCTTTTCGCTACGTGGCGCCAATTGGATATTCCAAGCGAAGCCAGGTCCTTCTCCACTTGGTCCTTCCAACGGAGTGGAGGTCCTCCTCTTCCTCTGCTTCCCCCGGCGGGTACAGAAGAGCTGGAGTGTTTTCGTCCATCCGTGCAACATGACTATGCCAGCGTAGCCACTGTCTTTTAATTCGCTGAACTATGTCAATGTCCTCGTACATCTCGTACAGCTCATCGTTCCATCGAATGCGATATTCGCCGTGGCCAATGCGCAAAGGATCATAAATCTTTCGCGGAACCTTTCTCTCGAAAACTCGTAATGTCGACTCATCGGTTGTTGTCATCGTCCAAGCGTCTGCACCATATAGCAAAACGGGAATTATGACCGACTTATAGAGTTTGGCTTTTGTTCGTCGAGAGAGGACTTTACTTTTCAATTGCCTACTCAGTCCGAAGTAGCACCTGTTAGCAAGAGTAATCCTGCGTTGGATCTCCAGGTTGACATTGTTGGTGGTGTTAATACTGGTTCCTAAATAGAGGAATATGATTGTCAACAGTAACTTGAGAGCAAAGTCGCGAGTGCGACGACTGTTTGTTTGATGACAGACCCATTTGCTTTGCTTCCTTGTCCAGCCTGGAGAAAGCAGAACTAATGGCGCGGGTGTTGAAGCCGATGATATCAATATCATCCGCCAACAGTTGTACACTGTTATAAAATATTGTACCTGCTCGATTAAGTTCTGCAGCTCGAATTATTTTCTGAAGCAGCAGGTTGAAGAAGTCGCACGATAGGGAGTCGCCATGTCTGAAACCTTGTTTGGTATCGAACGGCTCGGAGAGGTTCTTCCTGATCGTGACGGAGCTTTTGGTATTGCTCAACGTCAATTTACACAACCGTATTAGTTTTGCGGGGATACCAAATTCAGATATCGCGGCATAGAGGCAGCTCCTTTTCGTGCTGTCGAAATCAGCTTTGAAATCGACGAAGAGGTGGTGTGTGTCGATTCTCCTTTCACGGTTCTTTTCCAAAATTTGGCGCGTGGCTAATATCTGGTCGGCTGTTGATTTGTCAGGTCTAAAGCCGCACTGATAAGGTCCAATCACTTTGTTGACGGTGAGCTTTAATCTTTGACACAATACGCAGAACATTATACGCGATGTTGAGGAGGCTTATCCCACGATAGTTGGCTATATAGTGGGGTCTCCTATTTTCTGGATTGTGCAGAGCACACTTAAATTCAAAATATTGAGCATTCTTTTGTCCGACCATATTTTACAAAGAAGTTAATGCATGCTTGTCAGTTCTTCGCTGCCTTGTTTGAATAGCTCGGCTTGCAATCCCTTGGGCCCCGCTTTGTTTTTCTTCAGGCTTCACTAACCTTTAGCGCCCTACCGCGTTCGCTGCCTTGTTTGAATAGCTCGGCTTGCAATCCCTTGGGCCCCCGCCGCTTTGTTTTTCTTCAGGCTTCACTAACCTTTAGCGCCCTACCGCGTTACGACTAGGAAAAATTACTACTTCATTTCATTAAGTATCACACGTATTGATGATCATAAATAGTTTAAAGTCAGGTGAGACGTCGGAAATAATTATATGGTTTATATTAGTATTAGGGGAAGGACTAGATTGATGTCATTACTCAAATTCACTCGATAACATGTTTCCATATATTGGCCGATATACTGGTATTCGGTATAAAGTCTACAGAGTATATAGGAGATGGAGTTATTTGTCATTAGAATTTGTATTAAACTCTAGTATTTTCAGTATTATACGTTAACTTAATTCTCCTTAATACCTACATATGTATATATACGGTATAGTAACCCGATTTTATATATTTCTCGCATATGCCGTAATAGTAAACCGCTTTTATATATTTCTGGCATCACGAGAACAATTCATCTTTCAGTAAGATACTTCACATATTGACCGATATTGAGGGGAACTGAAAGTTTGAAAGTCTCTATGTTAAGTATATGGGACATTTTTAAACTTAAGACACATTTATCAGGAATATATTTTCTCCGAATTTCACTAAAGGAAGCCATACACGACACACATGTGCGTTCGACTGTGTGAATTCGTTTCGCCCATACGCGACACACAAATCCATTTTGAGTTCGTTCTTCACACAGTGAACATGTGCGAAAGGCAAGCGGAACATTTCTTGGAATTTATTTCTAATGTAGCACTTTTATCTATTTCTTTGTATTTTGTTAATAAGTTATTCCAACTTCTTTTTCTCAATTTTATTTTTATATTTATCAGTTTTCGTTTGCCAAATTGCTAATTCATTTTTTATAAGATCAATAAATTCTGATATGAAATCTTTATTAATGGTGGAGCCTGCTTTAGAAGCTTCAAACAATCGATTTTTTTTTTTGCTTAAATTTTAAAAATGTCTAAGAATATGTCCACAAAGTTATAGATGGGAATTCAAAATATTATCGAAGCTAGAAGGGAAGTAGTGACTGAGAGTCTAGCAGATATATGAGCGCTTGAACAAAAAGCAAAAACTTTGAAGCGCGATTTCTCGGTTTATTTAAACTAAAAAAAACTAAGAAAAGTCAAGTTTAAACATATTTTTAAACAACAAATTTTTTTTGGTCATTAAACACTTAATTTTTAAATTTTTTTTTAAATTTTACACTTTTTTTTTAAATTTCTTAGTTTAACTAGAAGATAAATTATTAAAAAATATGAATCCTTTGAATTTTTTGTTTTCGAAATTGCGACCTGCATCCTGCCCGCCGTCCGAAAAATGCACATGCGAGATGCATCGGGCAATTGCTTCCCAAAAGCAGAGTAAAAATTTGTGAAAGATGTTCAAATATATAACTATAAAGCCTAGAAATTTTGCTTGAATCAATTATTTGTTTCCCTCCCAAAAGAATCGATTTTTTGAAGCCTTTAAAGCGGGCTCCAACCATTTTTCGTCCGCGATCTTCACTGTTCGGCGACACGAGAGAAATAAGGTTTTGTGTGCACATAGCGCCATACACGACACACATGTGCGCACACCGATCGTAAAAAATCAAACATTTTCGCGAACATGGATCGGTATGCGCACAAGTCCATACACGAGTAAACCGCATGCGCACACATACCGATCGAACGCACTTGTGTGTCATGTATGGCCACTTTAATCTAACTAACAGATATCTACGTATATTTTTGGTATAAAATTAGCAATAGGTCTATGTATTCAGAATTTGTGGTTTGATAATTTGTAGCACAATTTCCAACATTTTTAGGTAACAGAAGGTATACTTTGAATTCACGATTTATTGTATGTTTAGTGTAAAGAATTATACAATTTTATGAGAAGTAGGCGCGATACATAGTAGTTCGATTTCGCCCGTTATCACAATGGAACATGTGTACCAAGTTGAATCGTGATATCAGAGATCCGGAATTCGACTATCTCGATTAGTTTTATTTGTTCTAAACAAATTTTAGGTGAACACAACTATTACAATCTGTTCCTACATTCAACTAAATTATACAAGAAATATGAACAAACATTGAGGTTGTGCATTTTAAAATTTCTACGAAAATGAATCCTATTGTGGAAATAACTGGGCTTTAAGTGAGTCTTTTTAGCTTATTTTGTTTTATGAACCAATCGTATATCATTTATGTTTGATGTATTTAATTTTAATTACACTCAGTTATTTGTGATAACTCCAATATTAATCAGTATTCAAGTAGCAAGAATCTTTAATAAAGGGTGGAGACGCGCGAGTTTAGAAGTGTTTCAGATTAAAATTGATCTGATGGACTACTTTGTTCTAGCAGTAAGCTTGCACGCGGGGGAAAAGGGCAATTAGTTCTAGTTAAAAAAGAGTTCTTAAGATTATAGAAACTTAACTGATAGATGGCTGCTGTTGAAAAAACGGTCCCAAGTTTTGTTGAATTGGCTGCATGGAAGTTATTTTAATAATTGTTTATGAGGAAACAGAAAAATAGAAAAAACTTGTAAAAGAATTACTCAAGCACTATTGAAAAATGGACTGTTGCATGTCCCTTAAAATTCACTTCCTCCGCTCACATTTTAACTTTTTTCCACCAGGACCAGGACCTTATAATGGAGCTTTGACTCTGATTCTTTTAGATTTAGCAAAATTTGGTAGAAATATAATTTTGAGTCCAGTTTTTTTTTTGTCATTTTATGCACTAGGTTAGTACAGTAACAGTAACTATCAAGAACAGACTATAGGTAACAGCTATTACTCAAAAATTGTGATGAAAGGGTCTGATATATATGATGTAGTAATAGAATTTAATTGCTAACAGAATAGAAGAAAATTTGAAACCTACCTTTCATTAATTCTACATGCTTATATCAATTCTGGCTTTAGTGCTTAATTTCTAAAACTTTGTCGATATGCATACTTGAAGAGAACTAGGTTAAATGTAAAAAACGAATTTTGCAAAAAAACGTTTTCTATTTTTGTGGGAATGGGATATCAATAAAATGTGAGACCAAAACTTGGTGTCTATGAAAAATTTCGAAATGGCTTAAAGTAGTTTTGTTTATTATTATATCCACTTCTTAGGTAAGATAAATATACTGATTACTCGTGAGGTTATGAATAATCCCACTTCGACGAGAGGTCTGTCCGTTGTGGTACCCGGAACTTCTGATACACGTACCATTGCAGCGATGTGAGCTTTGCTAAGAGCTAGCAGTTTAATATACCTTTTTTGTTCCACTCTGAGAAATTTAATATGGAAGCAACCTGTTGCAACTGCTAGTGCGGTAATGTATAGTATTCCTTGACTCACTTTCAACTTTGATATCAGAGTGGATGCATACCTCTTTAAGAGATGGTCTGACTGTTTGAGCTTCTGACATAAGACTCAGGGATGCTGTCGAAGTGAAAGAATATCGAATGTCTCTCTTTGGGATCTTTAGTTTCCCAGAGTAGAATAGCAGCCTGTTATGTCGAAGGGTGCTATATGTAGAAATGACATTAAGTGGCATCGTTGGTTTCGTACGTTCTAGCTGTTTGGTAAGTGTGGCTTTACCGAGTGCCCTCCACCAGACAAATATACCATAGAGCAGTATTGGCTTATCTACGGTTTCGTAAAGCCAAAACAAAACTTTTGGTGGGAGATCCTTCTTCGTCTCTTCTTAATTGGCGTAGACACCTCTTCCTCCGCTTTCCCCGGCGGGTACTGCGTCGAATACTTTCAGAGCTGGAGTGTTTTCGTCCATCTGAACAACATGACCTAGCCAGCGTAGCCGCTGTCTTTTAGTTCACTGAACTATAAATCTTTCGCAGAACTTTTCCCTCGAAAATTCTTAACGTCGACTCATCAGTTGTTGGCATCGTCCAAGCCTCTGCACCATATAGCAGAACGGGAATTATGAGTGACTTATAGAGTTTGGTTTTTGTTCGTGGAGAGAGGACTTTGCTTCTCAATTGCCTACTCAGTCCGAAGTAGCACCTGTTGGCAAGAGATATCCTGCTTTGGATTTGGTGGTGTTTACGCTGGTTTCAAGTTAGACGAAATTATCTACAACTTCAAAGTTATGACTGTCAACAGTGACGTGAGTGCCAAGTCGCGAGTGCGACGACTGTTTGTTTGATGACAGAAGATGTTTCGTCTTGCCCTCGTTCACTGCCAGATTCATTTGTTTTGCTTCCTTGTACAGTCTGGAGAAAGCAGAAATTAACGGCGTGGGTGTTGAGGCCGATGATATCAATATCGTCGGCATACGCCAGCAGCTGTACACTTTTATAAAAGATGATGCCTTCTCTATTTAGTTCTGCAGCTCGAACTATTTTCTCCAGAAGCAGGTGGAAGAAGTCGCACGATAGGGAATCGCCTTGTCTGAAACCTCGTTCGGTATCGGACGGCTCGGAGAGGTTCTTCCCGATTCTGACGGAGTTTTTGGTGTTGCTCAACGTCAGCTTGGTGGGAGACCCTACCGCTTCTTAATAGCTTCTTTACAATAATTTTGGCCAACCATGGTTTTCCTTACCCTCTCCTCAAGATTGGGCTTGCATGACAGTTTTTTTTTTATTTTTTTTTTTTATTAAGAATGAGGTCCAAGTATATCACCTTTGCGGCAGGGTAAAGAAAAGAGTCCCAAGTGAGAAAAAGGGATTTTATTTGCGCGGGCTACCCTCGTTTTCACATTCTCTCTACCGGAAGGCGGTTCCGTCTTGTCTGGTAATAACGTTTGTTTTCGAAGAGGTTGATTCCGACCTACTTGCTCCACCGCCTTCTTTTTGTTTTATTTGTTTCCATGCTTTAAAGTCCACAGTCAGAGAGAGAGAGTCCGCAGTTAGCAAATAAACTTTAAGGGGTCAGTAGGGTAATTTTTTTTTAATTTTTGTTCCCTTATACCCTTAGAATTAATGTAGAAATCCACTTTACCATTGTAAGGTATCGAAAAAGGCCCAAAAATAATAATACCGCTCGACGTTCTGAGCGCTCGGAGTGCACCCCTGGCGCTTTAAACGCGTTTTTCTCAAAAAACACTTTTTTAAACTGGCGGACATGATTCCGGTCGAATTACTCAACCAATTTGCTTAAGTTTTTTAAATGTCCTAGATATTTTATAATGTATTGATAATGTTATGACAAAATTTATATAAAAAAAACATGGGGAGAAATTAAAAGAAAACGGAATTACTTTTATATCAAAATTTTTTTTCATGATTCTAGTAGGGACGATAACCATTCACGTACTTTTTTAAAATAAATTGGGTATGAGTGAAAAAATGCATCTCATTCTCCCAGCCATTTCTCCGACAGATGTCATCAAAAAATTCCGAAAAAAATGTGTTTATGCACTCCACGATAACCTTATGATATGTGAAAAAAGTTCTATTGTAGAATAAAAATTTCTATGAAAAAAAATTCAAAAAACTGTCCAGATTACCCTACTGACCCCTTAATTATCGTCGGTTTTTATATTCATACATAATATAATAGTTTTATTAAAAATCATTAAACCTAATCGAGATGGATTTATCGTTATTAAAATAAAATGAGCGCGATTATGAGAAATTTTTTCCCGATGTTCATCTTTCTATGGATTGGTACGTAGTTACGAGGTAGTTACGAGTTATATTAATGATACAATATTGCTGTCGTCATTGCCATATCGAATGCATCTTAAGCCACAAACATGAATTTTGCACTTAATATCATAGTATCATTAACTGATAAATTAAAACTAATGAGTATTATTTTATTCAATTTACTTTTAGGAGATAAACAGTGCAACACGAAATGATGAAAACTCATCGATTGACGGTACAGTACTGGACAAATTGTGGGAACTTGGAGCTTTTGGCATTCAGGTTCCAGAGAAATATGGCGGCTTGGGACTTGGCAATACACAATATGGTCGTTTGTGTGAAATTTTGGGTGCTAACGATCTTAGTGTTGGTATTACTCTAGGTGCACACCAAAGTATTGGTTTCAAGGGGATCTTGTTATTTGGTACACAACAACAAAAAGAAAAATATTTATCAAAGTTAACGACAGAGAAAGTGTACGCAGCATTCGCTCTTACCGAACCAAGCTCTGGATCTGATGCTGGTTCCATACGAACTCGGGCTGTAAAAAGTGATGATGGAAATTATTTTATTTTAAACGGTTCTAAAATCTGGATATCTAATGGAGGCGTTGCTGACGTAATGACAGTGTTTGCACAAACAGAACATGTCGACTTGGCAACTGGCAAAAAAAAAGATAAGGTATGTACAAATATCAAATAGATTTTCAATACACCTTCAAAACAAGTTATTTCATAAGTTTTGTTTATTACTCATAAAATGATAGTTATGTGGTGAGTTTTAAATAACTCATATGAAGTAGGAAGTTTCCAGTATTAAATTTTTTTTTATCACCCTGATCATTTTGATATACATTTGTGTGTATGTTATTCTGTATCTAACTACATAATAAAAATTGTTTTATGTGATGTTAACAAAATAAATGAATAAAACTATTATACGAGGTGTGTTCAAAAAGTATCGCGAATCGTAACTGACAGTTTTCTTCGATTGCAGGGGCGTGGTGCATCATAAGTTCTTGCCACAGGGAAGAACGGTCAATAAGGAATATTACCTGCTAGGTATGCGCAATTTGCGCGAAGCAATCCGCCAGAAATGCCCGGATTTGTGGAAGAACTAAAACTGGCTTTTGCACCACGATAACGCCCCTGATCACACACATCGTTGCTTGTGCGCAACTTTTTGTCCTAAAACAACACACTAATGATGCCGCAGCCACCGTATTCCCCAGATCTGGCCCCCTGTGACTTTTTCTTGTTCCCTAAACTGAAGAGGCCCGTGAAAGGACGACGTTACGCTTCTCTTGACGAGATAAAGACGGCATCGAAGGAGGAGCTGAAGAAGATAAAAAAAAAAATTATTTTTTGAAGTGCTTCGAAGTTTGGAAAAACCGTTGGCACAAGTGTATAATATCTCATGGGGATTACTTTGAAGGGGACAAAATAGATATTCATGAATAAATAAATAATTTTTGAAAAAACACAAAATTCGCGATACTTTTTGAGCACACCTCGTACATACTTTGTACGACAGGTTGCGATAGTAATTAAAAACTAGTTCTAATATTTTAACATTGCAAAAGTCACGAATTACGTTAGATGAGGAATTATTACACACGAGTGTAGTAGAGTAATTTGAGATACATGCAACATATTTCTATTCCAACTATTCATATTTTTAGTATTTCCGACCAATTTCGATCATTGGAATATCAATATCATGTTTTGATAAATCATAATACATATGTGAAAAATGTCAAGCTTTTTGGAGACACAAACAGTTACTTTAAGTTGAGATGCGCGATTAGAAATTAAAAACCACCAAATTGCTTGTCTCGAAAAATGTAAAATAAAATAGCCGACAAATTAAAACACGTGCGTACGGTTTCACGGTTCAATTCAAAGAGAGTTCTTTATTCCGTTTTATGGAATCGCTTAGCGTAATTCTTAAACTAAGAGTTTAAACTAGTAATGAAAGAATGTATTACAAAGGGGTAAGTATAATTATCTTTCGTTAAACATTGTGCTAGATTATGTTAAGGTAATTAATAGGTTAGTATTATAAATGCATTATTAGGGCAAGTATTTTATATATAATAAAGTTTCTTAATTTAATTTTTAAACATTAAATTTTCACTATTTTTACAAATTCATTTAATTATTTCACATTTTAGGTATAAATATATATATATGTTTATATATATATGTCGCTTGATGCAACAATATGAAACATAAAATTATAATTATTTTATTATTAGCCCTAATGTTATGAAATTTGACAGTAACTATCAAATTTTTGTTTTAACAGGTAACAGCCTTTATCGTAGAGAGATCTTTTGGAGGTGTAACAAATGGCCCTCCAGAAAAGAAAATGGGCATTAAAGCATCGAATACAACTGAGGTGTATTTCGATAATGTTAAAGTTCCAATCGATAATGTTTTAGGAGGGGAAGGCAATGGGTTTAAAGTTGCCATGACTATATTAAATAATGGTCGATTTGGAATGGGAGCAACTTTAGCCGGCACAATGAAATTTTGTATACAAAAAGCTGTAGAGCATGCAAATAATAGGGAACAATTTGGAAAGAAAATCAAAGAATATGGTTGCATACAAGAAAAAATATCTCAAATGAATATACTTCAGTATGCAACTGAGTCAATGGCTTATACCATATCGCAAAATATGGACAAAGGAAGTAAAGAATATCACTTAGAAGCTGCGATATCAAAAATTTTCGCGTCTGAATCGGCGTGGTATGTTTGCGATGAAGCTATTCAAATACTTGGAGGAATGGGATATATGAAAGAAGCTGAACTAGAACGTGTCCTTAGAGATCTCAGAATATTCCGCATTTTCGAAGGCACTAATGACATTTTGCGACTTTTTGTCGCACTAACAGGCATTCAGTATGCTGCCTCAAACCTAAAATTTTTACAGAGAGCCTTTAAAAACCCCGCCAGCAACTTTGGAATAGTCTCAACAGAGATATCAAGGAGAGTTTCTACGTCCATTGGGTTGGGGATAATAGATTTTAATCCACACATAGCACCAGAACTTCAGAATTACGCTAAAAAAACGGCTAACTGTATTGAATTATTTGGAAAAAGTGTGGAACGCCTTCTGGTTAAGTATGGAAAAAACATCATCAATGAGCAATATATATTGAAACGTTTATCAAATGCTGCAATCGATATATATTCAATGGTAGTTACATTGTCTCGTGCGTCGCGTGCAATTAAATTAAACTTACCTACTGCACAGCACGAGTTGAATATGACCAAAGTTTTATGCATTCAGGTAATTTACAATGTATTTTTTAGTAATTTTAATTCAATAAATTTTCGTTGACATATTTAGGGTTATAAGTAATAGTGTAATAGTGTTCACGAAAAACATAGGTTTTTGAGAAAAATCACATTTTGTTTCAACTTTGCAAACGCTCTAGCGGCTTAACTGTTTGAACGAGGTGAGTTAAATAAAAAGCATTGGTTAGACTATTGCTATTAGCACACTTTGGCTTCACCAATGTAGGAGCATCTACGCTTGAACTGAGTTAACGGGACTTAATGAATTATGCACTAATGTACTATATGATATATCTCAGCTTTATTATAGTTATTGTTAACAATTTGTTGGCTATGTATAGAAAATGAATCAATTGCAAAAAAAAAAAAAAACAAAGACTTGTATTCAAAAAACAAAAACCAGTATTATTAAAATGCGTTATGAAAACGAATTTTTGTAACAATGTTTACTTCGTTGCGTCAAAAAGTAATTAAGTTTTTTCGTAGCACATCAAATTTCAAGTTTTGTGAATATTACTATTACCAAAAATTTACAAAAATATACATGTATCATTTTTAAAACTAGAATAAACTCACTTTTCAGGCATCAAACCGATGTATGGATAATCTTCGAAATACAAGTACAGCATCTGAACTGGAAATGGTTAACGTAATGGAAGAAATAGCCAGGGAAGTCTGTAATAAGGGAGGAGTTAACACGACTCATGTCATTACTAATTGACGATTTTTTGCGATTTTTATGTATTATAATTTTTTTACATTTATATATTTTCATTAAAAGTTTTTTTTCTCTAAAGCTTTGTATTTAATTAGGGATGAGGAACATATGTACTTGTATTTGCATATGAACGTATTAGTTAACAGGGGGATTCCGTACTCTTTCAAGATGGCACCATAACACAATATGCAAAAACCCTATAATTAAAACAAGCTGCGAAAAACTAACAAATTTATTTTGTAAAAATGCCACACACTTAGTGAGAAACAAAAACTTGTTAATTTTATAATTGAAGAAGCAGGGTGGGCCATATAAAATTTTAAATTTAAAAAGTCAATAAAAAATAACGGCTTGATATTTTTCAAAGGTCTAACATTTACTTAAAAGGTTGTTTTATGAAATTTATTTGTGGAAAACAATTTCGGACAAATGACCACCACGACTGAGTTTACAGTAGCTTATCCGATCCACCCAATTTTGGAGTACTTTCTCGATGGTTTCAGGCCTTATGGCAGCTACAGCAGCTTGATTCACGTACTTTAGATTTTGAATTGTTTCTGGATGGTTGGCGTAACATTTATCTTTAACAGCTCCCCACAGAAAATAGTCCAACGGAGTTAAATTGCAGCTTTTGGGAGGCCAATTCACATCACCTCTTTTGCTGATTATGCGATTTTCGAAGATAGGGCGTAAAAGATTGAGTGTAGCGTTTGCCATACAGCGCAGCGTAGCGCTGTCCTGCTGGAACCAAATGTTGTCCAAGTTTTCCTCTTCAATTTGCTTGAAGAAAAATTCGGTTAACATTGCGCGATATCGCTCACCATTGATGGTTACGGCGGTTTCTTCTTCATTTTCGAAGAAAAATGGGCCGATAACTCCACCAGACCAAAATCCGCACCATACAGTGATTCGTGCTGGGTGTATTGCTTCTCGACGATTACGTGCGGGTTTTCTGTGCCCCGAATGCGACAATTCTGCTTGTTAACGTACCCATCGAGGTGGAAATGAGCCTCATCCGAAAAGATGATTTTTCGGTAAAATTGATCATCCACTTGACTCACCACTTTGGAAAAAAGTTTTCAATATTTCCCAGTTTTCTTCTAGTGAATAGCGACCCATTTCGTAAATTTTAGACTTTGTACTGAATATCTGTCACTTTCCGAATGGTATTTGACGTTTCCAATATCGAAATATAGATAATTCAAATTTAAAACGTTAGATGGCCCACCCGTTACAATGTTTAACATACCCCTTTTTGTAACACATACTTACATTACGACTAGATTAAGCCGTTAGTTTAAGATTTAGGCTAATAGGGCCCATACACGGGCACACATGTGCGATCGATCTGTGTGAATTCGTTTGCTCATACACGACACACAAATCCATTTTGCATTCGTTCTTCACACAGTGAACATGTGCGACAAGCAAGCGGAACATTTCCTCGAATTTATTTCTAATGTAGCACTTTTATCGATTTCTTTGTATTTCGTTAATAAGTTATTCCAACTTTTATTTTTCTCAATTTTATTTTTATATTTATCACTTTTCGTTTGCCAAATTGCCAATTCATTTTTTATAAGATAAATTCTGATGCGAAATCTTTATTAATGGGGGAGCCTGCTTTAGACGTTTCAAACAATTTCGATTTTTTTTTTTTTGCTTAAATCTCTTTAGAAATTATCTAACACTATTTCTCCAAAGTTATAGATTGAAATTCGAAATATTGTCGAAGCTAGAAGGGAAATTGTGACCGAGCGTCTAATAGATATATGAGCGCTTGAGCAAAAAGCGAAAACTTTGAAACGCGATTTCTCGGTTTTTCATTTTTACGATTATTCTTAATTGGCCGGCAGGATAGAAAAAAATCTAAACGTTGTATGGAATTGTGGCAAAGTTTATAATCTTTGGCATTAAATTATCTTTTATTTAAACTAAAAAAACTAAGAAAAGTCAAGTTTAAATATATTTTTAAACAATATAAAGTAAAATTATTTTGATCAAAAACCACTTTTTTTCAATTTTCAAAAAATTTGTAAAATTTTACACTTTGTTTTGGAATTTTCTTAGTTTAACTAGAAGATAAATTATTGAAAAATACGAATCTCTTTGAATTTGTTGTTTCCGATAGAAGATGTATCGGGCAATTGCTTCCCAAAGGCAGAATATCAAAGATTTCGTATCCAAAAAATTTGTGAAACACTTGCAATTGTCCGCGATCTTCACTGTTCGGCGATACGAGAGAAATGAGATGTGCGCAGACAACGCCATACACGAAACACATGTTCGCTTACCGATCGTAAAAAATCAAACATTTTCGCGATCCATTTTACCGATCCATGGTACGCGCACAAGCCCATACACGAGTAAATCGCATGCGTACACATACCGATCGAACGCACTTGTGTGTCATGTATGGGCTCTATAAGCGATTCCATAAAACGGAATAAAGTGCGGAACGATATGGGTTGAGTTTTTGGCGAAATGATCACGAATTACGAGGGCAGTATGGGATGGTGCATTATCGTGGTGTAAAAACCAAGAATTGTCTTTCCACAATTCCGGCCTTTTTAGGCGGATAGCGTTACGCAATCGACGCATAACGTTCAAATAATATTCCTTGTTGACTGTTTGACCGGTTGGAAGGAATTCATAATGCACAACACCACGATAATCGAAGAAAACAGTCAACATGACCTTGATTTTTGAGCGACTTTTTTTTGATTTGGCTCCCTTTTGGCACACCACTCGCTCGATTGATCGGTTGTTTCGGGGTCGTAAGCATAGATCCAAGTCTCATCGCCAGTTATAATGCATTTCACGCCACCCTGGTAGTCGGAAAGCATCGTTTCACACACTTCAACGCGACGCCTTTTTTCCAAAAAATTCAATGTTTTCGGTACCAGTTGAGATTTGACGCGCTTGAGGCCCAAAACATTCTTCAAAATGGTATTGGCTGAGCCTTTCGATTTGCCAACTTCATCAGCAAGGTCTCTAACTGTTAATCAACGGTTTTTCAACACCAAATCTTTGATTTGTTGAACG
This sequence comes from Bactrocera zonata, assembly GCA_037783105.1. Taxonomy (NCBI): domain Eukaryota; kingdom Metazoa; phylum Arthropoda; class Insecta; order Diptera; family Tephritidae; genus Bactrocera; species Bactrocera zonata. The sequence continues at coordinate 191,863 of JBAWJQ010002017.1, read as the reverse complement.
TGAGCTTCGTCGGTTGAGGTTGATGGTCGCCCTGGACGCTCTTCGCCTTCGACACGTTCACGGCCGGCTTTGAACTCACTATACCACTTGTAAAAATTTTTTTTAGTCATAGCCTCATTACCAAAGGCTTTCTGCACCATCCTCAACGTATCAGCAGCAGAAAATTGATTCCGTAAAAAATATTTAATGCAAATTCTTTGCTCAACAATTTTCGACATCGCAAAAAACGAAAAACTCACTTTTAGCAGCTCACAAAGCGACACGTATCTCAAACACTAATGAATATTTTGAAATGAAATTTGACATAAGTGGGACTGACAGTACTTACCAACCTAAAAAGAAAAAATAATTCTCCAAATCCTTCGATATGGATTCAGATGAAACTGAAAGTACAGTGAGTTCCATATTTATCGTACCGAAGTGGTGGAAATAATCTCGGCTAAACGTGACAACCGAAAAATAATAATTATATTGCTTAAAAGTGCCGTATGACAAAAAAATTAAGATTAAACTGTGAAGTTCCGCTAAAAACTACCGTTTCTCGTACCGTAAGAGCAAAGTAGTATTTTAACTTACCGCTTCCCGTGCTGCTACATAACTCCGTAAGGAAGTTAAGTAAGTTTTACAACATCACTTCGCTGCTGCCACAACGTTGACTCTCAATATTAAATTATTCTGTGTCAAATAATTTTTTTCTCGTAATTTTAATTCAACCAAAGCAAAATGAACAAGCCAACGTCAACTCTCGCAAACCTGTCTCCAAGGAAAGAGTTGACGGATTTAAAATCGTTAAGACGTCAAAGAACGGTTCTGAAAAGAAGTATTTTGCGCATTAAAACGGGCCTTTTCGAAAAGACTATGTCTTTAGATCCGATTGAATTGGAATATCATCGCGACGTATTGAATTCCCACAGTGAAAAATCAATGAAATTCCAATCAAAAATTGAAGAAATTGATGAAGACGACATGGCTCGAGGGGAGTTAGAGGACATCGTTGAAACGAAGTCCATAATCAAGTAAATTTTAGCGAAAAATAAAACTTCACTTGCCGAAACATCTTTTACAGCTTCTCACAGCTCAAGGCTCCCTAAAATTAATTTGCCGAAATTCAAGGGAGAATATTCAGAGTTTACAAATTTTATAAGTTTGTTTGAGAGCTCGGTTCATAATCTTTGAGAACAGTTAAAGCATTTCAGATGTCGGATGAAAATTACCCGAAAACGTTGGCTAGTCTCAAAAAAGTTTATGATAATAATGCCCGGTTTCACAGTCCATACTTAAGTTGTGCCTAAATAAAATCTTAGCTAAGCATTGTTGCAAACTGAGTAGTCGTTTGCATTTCACAGTCAATGCTTAAATTCTATAAAATTTTATTATGATATATGGCAACGTTATGGGCAACATACGTTTTACAAATGTCATTCATAAAAATATGTTTGAAATATTTAAATTATAACAGACAATACATAAATTTGCGAAGAAAATTATATCAAAAATTGATGAAAACAACAAAAGAATCCCAAATTTCATCACTAGCGAGTCGGAGCACCTATGGGAACTGAAGGAAAAGTATAAGCTGTTATTGAGTGCAAGCGAACGGACAGTTGCCCTACGCTACGAAAGATGACGCTGAAAATTCAAAGCAAATTCAAAACAAAAATCAGCTGTTATTTAAGCATTGCTTAAGCCTCCCATTTTCAGTGCTTAAGCATAACCTAAGTATGAACTGTAAAACACTATTTTCCTGTTTTATCTTAAGCACAACATAAGTATGGACTGTGAAACCGGGCATAAATGTTTGATATTTTTCAATACAATATCTAAACTTTTTGAGCTGCCAATAATCCCAAAGCCTTCATTGCGTTCAATATATAATATATGATTCATTGCTATCGTTGGGCGATGAAAAGCAAATAATGAACGCAATAATCATATACATTGTAATGACAAAAGTTGATCCTGCCACCCGATCCAAATGGGAAGAAGCGCTGGATTATGAGAAGTTGCCACTTTGGAAGGACTGTGAAGCCACCCTAAATAGGAGATAGCAGCAGCTATCAGCGGAAGGAGCATTACACTCAAGGACGAAGCCCATACTAACAGGCAGTACGAGTCATGGGAAGCAACAACAAATGGATAGGACCAAATCGGCGCTAGTTACTGCAAACACAAGGCAGCCTAGTTGTCAATAGTGCAAATCTAGGGATCACCATCTAACTGCCTGCCCCACTTTCAAGGCTCTTCCGGTTCAGCAGAGATTCGAGTTTGTCAAATCGGTACCCTTAAATGTAGAGCGGATCGTTGCCGGATATACAATTTCCTTCCCCGCTGCACCCCATCCGCATCCATCCACAGTATGCCGGATCGGTTAATGTTGGCAACAGCAGTAATATTAGTAAGGACCAGTTGTGGAGATTACCTGCCAGCGAGAGCGTTGCTGGACTCAGGTTGCCAGGTCAACTTTATGACGGAGGACTTGGTACAGAAGTTGCGGATTTGACGTCAGTACAAAACATTAAGCGTAATAGGAATTGGAAATTCCAATACAAAAGTGGAGTCAAAACTAAACGCGTTTGTCAAGTCGCGGTTAAATAATTAATAACATCAATGTTAGTTGCTGGAAACTTCCGCACAATATTGAATTGGCGTATTCAGAATTCCATAAATCTGAAAACGTGGATATCCTCTTGAGTTCTGTAACATTTTTCGATCTTTTAGCTGTTTGCCAAATTCTCGATCTTCAACTTAAATAGCGTTGAATGAACTTTTAATAGTAGGTCCATACAAGAAGAGTTATACTCAACTCTTCTTCGTTGTCATAAGTATACATTAACAGCGGACATCACTAAAATCTATCGCCAAATAATTGTGCATGAAGAAGACAGAAATAGTCAAATTATTGTGTGGAGAGAGCATCCTTCAGAGCAAATACTCCGTAACATACGGCAGTGTGCCTGCTCCATTTCTCGCAACACGGTGTTTGCAAATGCTTAGAGATTCCACTATAATAAAATATCCACTCGATTTATTGGCCATCACAAGAGACTTTTATGTTGATGATTTATTAACATGGTCCGAAAATTTTGAGCCTCTAGATCTTCTGAGAAGTGAGGTAATTCAAATATTAAACTCAGCCGAATTCGGCCTGACAAAATGGTTTTCAAACCACCCTAAATTTTTCGACAGCACTGAAAAGTCATTAAGTTTCAATGACAAAAATTCCACTAAAATGTTAGGAATCCATTGGTGTCCAAAAGTGATTTGTTTCGATTTTCTTTAGATGACAATTTTAAAGATCTGCGAGCCACTAAACGAAACATATTGTCAGTTTCTGCTCGCCTTTTTTATTCTCTTGGATTACTAGGCCCAATAGTTATCAAAGCAAATATCTTATTGCAAGAGCTTTAGATCCAAAAACTAGATTGGGATGAGTTCATTTCATTGCGTCTTGACACTAGCTGGCAGAACTTTAAAGCCAACCTACTGCAACTCTCATCGATAAGCATTCCTCGTTACGTAAACGTTGAGTTGAGTGAATATACAATGCACTACATGGCAATACAATGCTTCGCCGACGCCTCACTGAGGGCGTATGGATGCTGCATATACATACAAAGCCAATCTGCCAGTGGTACTAAATGTATGCTGCTTACTGCCAGGTCTAGAGTGGCTCCACTGAAGACCAAGTCTCTCCCGCGTCTCGAGCTCTCGGCAGCACATCTTCTTTCGAAAATATGGTCAAGAGTGACTCGACATTTCGAAAATACTACATTTTGGACAGACTCTGAAATCGTTTTACATTGGATTAAAGCACTTCCATCCCCACTACAAACTTTCGTCGCAAATAGGGTGTCCGAAATCCAAGAGTTGACTGACAAAGTGCATTGGCGACATGTGCCAACAAAATAAACTCCTACAGATCAAGTGTCTCTGGGTTGTAACGTGGACGAATTGAATAATTCGATATGGTTTGGCAGTCCACAGTTCCTCCTAGAAGACCCTGCGTTATGGCCAATTAATAAACACTTCCAGCTAACCAGAATACGAAGCATTAGAGAAGAAGAAAAATGCATTTACACTAATCTCAATATTGGACCTTATTGAAAAATTCTCTTCTCATAAAAAATTTCTTCGTGTGGTCGCATATATATTACGATGGATAAGATGACCACCAATATCATCCATGTGACTGGATCTAACTTCAGAAGAATTAAACTTGAGTTTTCTAAAAATTGAACAGGTCGTCCAACTTTCAAGAGTTATTCAAAAATTGAATAAAGGTATCCTACCGCAAGCTTGGATATGTCGATTTCATTCAAATTAATCCGAATAGGAGGCCGCCTGTTAAATGCACCTCTCCCATACGAAGCCAAATTTCTGCTTTTGCTATCACCATCAAAATCACTACGGCCCTTTCTTATGTGGCGTAGATTTTTGTGGTCCGATTTACACAACATTAAAATTAAGCGATAGACTACCCGTAAAAACATATATTGCAGTTTTCGTTTGCTTCACTTCAAAAGCAGTACATTTATAATTAGTTTCGTACTTATCTTCTAACTTATTTATTTTCGCCCTATAAAGGTTCATTTGTCGACGAGGAATACCCCAGAAGATGTTCAGTGACAACTCTCGCCCCTAGTACCTCTGAGCCAAGACCTCAACGACGGTGAGGCGTTAACACCAGCGCATCTACTAATAGGATGCTCTATGCGAGCATTACCCCCAGAGAAGATGCCAATGGACCCAGTTCATTATTGCGAGAGAAGGCAATTTGTTTGCTGTCACGAGCACCAGTTCTGACGACAGTGGTCCAAAGTATACCTGACGGGCCTTCAGGAGCGCAACAAGTGGCTGCACCCCAAACGCAATATGTAGCTCAACGACCTCGTTCTCACGAGGACAACGTGCCGCCGCAGCAGTGGGTACTAGGACGCGTCGTCGCAACCGTCGAAGTGCAAGACGGCAAGGTGTGCGTCGGAGACGTTGCGACCTAGACAGCCACAATTAAACGTCCCATCCACAAACTGGTCTTGCTTCCAATGGATTTGGAAGGAATCTGATCTGTCAAGGTGGCCGGTGTTACGTCGAGAGACATATCTATATCTAAAACAAGAATAATAAAATGAATTGTAAAATATTGAACTATTAAAAATTAAATTAAGAAAATCTATTATATAAAATACTTACCTTAATAATGCATTCTTAATACTAATCTATTACTTACCTTACTTATCTTAATATAAGCTAGTACAATATTTACGAGAGATAATTACGTACCTCTTTTTGTAACACATACTTACATTACAACTAGATTAGGCCGTTAGTTTAAGCTTTAGGCTAAGCGATTCCATAAAACGGAATAAAGTGCTTTCTTGTAATTTGAACGTGAATTCGTACGGACTTAATTTTTTTTTTCAGTATGATATCATTTGTGGCAGGCAATTATGTTTTGAATTAATTCGCGCATTCCGAAGTATGTATTCTCGCATCTCAAAAACGCTTGAAATTTTACAATGTTGCTTTTTTCACTTTTTTAAGCTTTAATTTGGATGAAAATCTTACAGTTGTCTTATCGAACAATGGTGGTAATTATCAAAATGTGCCTAAGTGTTTGGAATAGAGATCTAATGTTCCTGACCATTTAGACGAAGGACGTTTCCAACAAATGCTCCGAGTCTCAAGAGATCAGTTTACTTTGCTATTGTCGTTGATCAGTGCGTAATTTAACCACGCTCAATCCATTAAGCAATTTTCGGTAGATCTACAGCTAGCTATAACCTTATATCGTTTGGGTTCATCGGGTGAAAATGCGGCGATTCGAAAAGTAACTACATTGTTTTGAGTAGGAGATGGTGAAATGCTTCACAAGATCACAAAGCTGGAATTTTCGTCTTTTTTGTAGTTAAAATTTAGATATCGTTAAAACAACATACAATGAGGTACCGCATTGCATAAGGTATGTTGATGGTACTAAATTGAAACTTGCAGAAGCACCAGTTGTTAACCGTTCAGTAAATTTTTTTCTATAAAGGCACAAGTTGTATGCGATTCTCTTTTTTCTTCTTCTCAATGGGTAGCAGGAGATTCTGCATATTCATTGCTGACCACTTTTAGCATGCCATTTCGATCAAATTCACAACAAATGGACTATTGAAAGCCTAAAGCTTTCGACTTGAGTCATAAGAGATATGGCGTGAGGATTGAACATTACTTTGGGATTCTAAAAGAACGCTTTGGCAGCCTCAAAGAATTAATAATACGTATTCAGGACGAAAAAAGTCATATTCTATGTTCCAACTGGTTTATTTGCTGTATATTGCATAACATTTTACGCGCTTCTAACGATATTGTATACGTAGACAATATGGTTGTCGAAAGCGTGAAAATGGCCAGCGAATAACTGAATCAGTGGTCAAGAGTAAATCTTTGTATACAATAAAGTTTGGTGATCAATAAAACATTAATTAGCAAAATATGTATGTTGTTCTTTTTTTTAATTGACTACAACCTTTTCAGCAGGTCTTTTTTTCGATATAACTATTTATACGATGATATGATACGATCTTACGAAACCTAAAGAAATAAGCTAACTGCCATAAATAATCAGAAATAATACAAATATAATTTAGTAAATTTAATTATTTTAATTATAATCTTGATTAATTTTTTTTCATATATAGCCACTCTGTCTTTCATTTCTATATCTACTAATTTTGCTGTATATGCTCCTCTCAAGCGTGCTATGCGTGAGTTTAACTCGCTTTCCGAGAAAGTTCTTCTAGATTTTTCTCACTCTAGGGTATCCTTCATTAATACCCTCAATTCTGTTGTTCTCAAGCGTGCTATGCGTGAGTTTAACTCGATTTCCGAGAAAGTTCTTCTAGATTTTTCTCACTCTAGGGTATCCTTCATTAATACCCTCAATTCTGTTGTTTAGTTTAAGTTATCTACGTATGTAACTGTTATTTAATTCTCCACTAGTCTGTAAGAATTAATGTTCATAGACTTATCTAAATAAATAAATAAATGTTTTTAAAGATAAGAAATATTTAAAAAGTAGCTTTTATTTGGACATGGTACATATATTACCTTAAAAATAGCATAATTTAATAATAATGTTATCAATTTTGCATGAATTCACAAAAATTCGCAAAAACGTATAAAAATATAAGCCAAAGGCCCAACATTCGTCTGTAATAGCAATGTATATTTCTGAGCATAATTTTCATTCAATGCTCAGCTCTATTCACTCATCCCTGTTAAAATTTTTCCTTCTGAGCCAAAAGTGGTGAAATCCACTAATAGGACTGTGTTAGTTCTTGACAGTTCACACGTTTGTCCGCAATTGAACCTTCTCTATTATTTTACGTTTTCTGGTTCATACATTCATATATACTTATAAGATGTACATATATACACTTACACTAATATTATATAGAGGAAAGATTTGTACCTATTTTTGTATGTTTGTAATGATTAGGCTCAAAAAGTACTAGGCCGATTTAAAAAATTCTTTCACCAATAGAATGCTACATTCTTCCAATTTGAGAGGCTACATTTCATTTTGAAAAAAATTAGGGATCCTTGGTAAAATTTGAACAATGTAACCGAAGGTGTAGAAAAATGAGTCTTAAAATGTCTTTCGTCGAATGCGCTGCCGAAACTATTAGCGATGGAACAAAATAATGTTCGACAATATTGAAGAACATCATAATGTCTACAAAAAACTCCGCGGTAGCATATGTTTAACAACTTTTTTCATTTTAAACATTATTGAAAATGCTAACCAAATTCAAACCATGCTATTTATGTGTTTATATTAATCCTTGACCAAATAAATTATTTTATGGTCAAGACCATTTAACTGCCTATAAAATAGTTTTTAAATTATTTAAATTGGGCTTTCCATTCAAAAGATATTACGAATTAAAAAATTCAAACAGTAAATAAAACCGCCATAACGCCGTGGCCGTTGTTTGCGATGCAGTCTGAAAAGCGCGCCGGGCCAGAGAATGTAAAGTATAGAGAAGGTGCAAATTGAATTCTGTATGATGTTCGATTTGGCGGCTAACAGAGCCGATAGTCAAAGTAAGGAATCCGCCGTTGTCGCTGCTATTTAGCAGAATTGGGCACGTCCAGTGGCAAAAATATATGTAAAACGACTGGTACTTATGTCTTCAACATGCTTTATTCTTTTAAATTTTTTGTTAGTTCATATGTAGTACTTAGAGAACTGCAACGAGTAATAAATTTTTGATTATACTATAAGTACTGACCCGTTACTCTGTCTGATTCTGTCAGTTCGGTTCAAGACATGAAGCGCACCGTTTGTCTTCAAATCAGCGATAGAGAACAACTTTGAATCACTAGCGATCAGCTTATACCTGATTTGTTTATGAACGTTCGCATCAGCAGAAAATACCCAAAGTGATGCAAACTCATGCTTCAATGATTGAAATGATCGACAGCGTTCGGTTTGTATATCATCCCTTAATCACTGATGTAGTCGGGCACTTCTGTTCTATTTCAGATACATATGTTTGTTTGTACATGTATGTATGTATATACATATGTAATATGTATAATGGAAATTCCATCATGTACATACATACAAGAAATGTATGTATATATGTATGTATGTACGTACTCGATGGAATTTCCATTGTTTACGCATCGAAAATTTGTAAAATGCGCACATTTTCAAAGCTGATACATATTTTGCTACACATGATTCAAATCAGTCCAGCAGAAAATTGTTGTTGTTTGCTGTACTTATAGATTTACCCAAAGATTTACTCGTAGATTTACTTATAGTTTACCCAAAGTTTGACATCAATTCAAACAATCCTCGCAACGCTATGAACTGTCATGATACAATTGGAACCGAAGCTAGCCATACCGATTACTCGATCGTGATTGCCGAAGAACAGATTGTTCGTATTGCATCAGATCAGTTGACGCTGGCGGCTACTCGAATTGATTAACAACGTTGTGTATGCTGAACTGAATTGATTTGATTGTGTTTTTGACACGACTGTTTGTTCCGATTTTATTATACTCGTTGCAGTTCTCTGATAAGTACTTAGCCATCCAGGCATAAAAAGATCCCGCTTTAGGTCTACGGTGTACATCCTTCAGAGTATTTACCTTAGGATGTTGCTACATCACGTATGTGGTCCAACTTCATTACTACTTAAAAACCGTTGAGGGAGCTCTCAAAGAATCCTATCAGGCAGATTGGCGTGACAGAGATTTACTAGAAAACGATGATCATTAGAAAGATACTCTGATAGAAGCATCAATTTCGGCGTGTCCAGTACAACTAAGAGAGTTGTTTGTCGTCATACTTTTATTTTGTCTACGTTACAGTCGATAGCGTGAACAATAAGAAATACATTTTTTTATCTGCCTGATGGCACTGGCAAGACGTTTCTTGCAAATTTAATACTTGCTAAAATAAGACAATCAGGGAAGATAGCGATAGCAGTTCCTTCGTCAGGAAGTGCAGTAACTCTTCTTAAAGACGAAAGAACTGCTCATTCAACTTTTAAACCACCGCCATCCGTAAATCTTGAATAAAAATCAATATGTTCTATCCGCAAAAATGTGCCTCTTTTTAAACAATTACAAGACGCCTCATTGATTACACTGGGGAACAATGTGAAACAAAATTTTTGTTGCTTTCGATTTTACAGCTGTTTTAGAGTTATTTAGGCATTTTAAATTCAAATCCGAAGTCAGTTTTCTTCTATCACGTCAAGTTTTTTTGCTACAGCTTATAGTAATGAGACCACTCCCTGCAGTGTGCTGCTTAGATCATAAAACGGAGTACGCTCTTCTATAGACGGAAGTTTAATTTTGTTTTTATTTGGAATAAGTGAATATCGCTGTAGGAGAATAGCAGCAGGTTCATGCTTGTGACGACAATCGTCTAGACGGTAGTTGGGACATGTATGAACCTGTCGTTGAGGACCTACGGCGTTATTCTCTTCTTCCCATATGAGCAAGTTCAGTTTCGCGCGAGATTGTGTGGTGAGACGTTGTTTGTACGTTACGTCCGGTTCTTTAAACAAAGATTTTTTTTTACATTTATTTCTGAGAACAAGTTCTCTTTCCTTTAGATCATATCTGTCTCTGCCATTTCACGTCGAAGGTGTATAAACAGTGCTGATTCGTTTTGCTATATTTGTGGCTGTTTTACTAGTCCAAATCAAAGGAGAAACATTAGCGTTTTAAAATGAAAATCGGTGATCAGGATCAGGATCACAAGGTGTGCGAGCAGTGTGTCGAGAGTTTACGAATGTGGACTAAGGGAACACGCGATAAATTGCCATTTGGTATACCGATGAGTTGGCGAGAGCCCAGAGATCATTCAAGTGACTGTTATTTCTGTATGGTGAAAACGTCAGGTTATAACAAAAAAAATAAATGTAGGCTGAGATTTGGGACTATCCAAAAAAGCTTCAAAGCTGATGGCATCCTGACTGTATGAAAAGAACTTGCTTGAAAAAGGAGCTACGGTATCCTACTTTCGATCCAGAGAAAGTAAATTTCTGCCATACTTTCGAAATGACTCAGGATTTGTGTATTGCTGTAACGTACAAGGTTTGATGAATGTGTTGGGAATTCCAACATATAACAACTGAATGGACAGCTCAAAGAGGAGCTTGAAGTGTGTACTATTGCACAATGGAAATGTCTTTGGTGCAGTTCCAATCGGTCATTCTGTTCGTTTACAAGAAGCATATGAAGACATAAAGAGAGTAATTGATTTGCTGCAATATGACATGCATAAGTGGATCATCTGTGTTGACCTTAAAATGGTCTGCTTCCTTCTTGGTCAGCAACGAGGATTTTGTGTATGTGGGACAGTTTGTTTTTTTGAAAAGATAAAGGCTGGTGTATTTAATGGTTTACAGATTCGGCAACTCGTTAAAGATGAACATTTCATCGAAACAATGACAGAGCTCCAAAAGAACGCTTGGTTGGCATTCAAAAATATTATAAAAGATTTTCTTAATTGCTTTTTCTACATAGTCATCTCGCCAATTTCCCCACAAACCTTGGTGCAGTCAGTGATGAGCAGGAAGAGCGTTTCCACCAAGACCTGCAAACCATGGAGGCTCGGTATCAGGGAAGATGGGATGAGCACATGATGGCTGCCTATTGTTGGAGCATCAAGCGAGATTGTCCACAAACTGAACACTCCAGAAAGAGTTATAAGAGAAAATTTTTACCGTAACATTGATGTCCGGTTTTGAGAAAACCATGTTATCCCTTCTACAATAACAATTTCACTTTACAAAAAATGTGATTTAAGAGCATTTGTTCAAATTAAATTACAATTTGTGAACACTATATTCAGTATAATTTTTCATCTTTACTTTGTTTCGTAAGGATATTTTATATGACTATTGGGAGAAAGAGGGTATTCTGTAGCTTAAAAAGTTGATGTGCTATACAAAAAACGAGGTTATTTTTGGATTCAGAGGCCAAAAGTGACTCAAAAACAAGTATTAAATCGAAGTCAACAGAAACTGTGTTCCCCAGTGTTATGTGGGAAAAACGCACCATGAGCCTTAAAGCACATATAGAGGCCGTGGACAGAGCATTAAAAGACCTTAGAAACTCCTCTGCTCTTATGGGCGGGAAAACTTCTATTTGCTAAGGATTTCCGACAGACCCTTCCTGTCATTAACAGAGGTACGCGAGCAGATATCATAAAAGCATACCGTCGCCCTTATGGACTTCGATTGAAAACATAAAATTACGGACGAATTTGAGAGCTCATCTACATGGAATCACTGATGGCGATTTTCCACAGCAACTGTTTAAACTTGGGGAAGGAATTTTTCACTACAACCAATAGTCCACTCTAGGCTAAATAGTCCATAGTTTAGAAATTTTAATAGATTCAGATCGAGAATTAGCACGAAAAGGTGTTTTATTGCTCTGTCACCCAAGAATGATAGTGTCAACGAAATAAACGGTTTAATTATTCAACAAGTTTCAACAAAAATAACAAAATACAAATCGATAGACACCGTGACTAATATCGAAGACGCAGCCCATTAGCCCAAGGAGTTTTTAAACTCATTAAGCCTTTCTGGACTGCTACCACATGAATTGAATTTAAAAATTGGAATTCAAATTTTGCTGATTGAGGCGAATTTAATCCCTCAAAGCATTTACAACGAAACGAGGCTGCTTATTAAGGTATTGAAGGACAATTCAATTGTAGCAACCATTATCACCGGCCCAGCAACTGGTCAATCAGCTCATATACCAAGGATTCCAATGATCCCAAGTGATCTGCCAATCCCATTTAAACAGCTTCAATTTCCGGTGAAAACATCTTCCCTTCTAACTATAAAGAAGTCCCAAGGCCAAACTTTCGAATTAGTAGCGATTGACGAAAAAATATTTTGCTCATGGCCAACTGTATGTTGGTCTATCGCGCGTTGGATATCCTGAAAACCAATTTATATTGCTGCCAAAAAATAAATTAACATCAAATATCGTTTACAGGAAAGCCCTGACTCAATAAATTATTTTTGAGTAGAGAAAGTAAAATATATACATATATAGCAAAGGTCTTTTTACAAAAATAAAAATAAATAATAACAATACAGAAAAATGTATTTTCATGTTCAAATTTCCTTTATTTTACTTCTTTTTATTGACCTCACGCAAAAACAAATATGTACATGTTCCCGTGCGAAGTCGTAGCGGGCTACTAGTCATATAAAAACTTATTTATCGAGTTAAGTTCTTTTTCAATTTTTAATCGGTCACTTTTAGCAATTTCTTTTAAGTGTTCAATAGCTGATGAGAAATAATAGTTTATTTTAATTTGCTCGTTAAATGAGTCATTCGTTTGTAAAAGATTAAAAGATATGTTTGTATATTTTGTCTGTCGTCTTCGTCCATTGTTCCAAAGAGCCATTTTGACATAGTGCCAATTGCATTAATCAATCCTCTTTTATTTCTAGTTCTAACTGGCATAAGTGTCAGTAGTTTACTCCTTATATCTAACAACTCTCTTTGTAATATTTCTTTATTCTCTAACTTCATCAAAATTATATATATATATATATATTTTTTTTTTTTTTTGTTTTTTAATAAAATTGAAAAAGGTAATTATTTACAATTACACTTTATATATATATATAGCACTAGCGGTTAAGCCATCAGCTTTACGTTATTTACTTTATTATGGTTTTGATATTAGTAAAACATTTATATTTCAAAGTACAATCCAATTTTGCTTATAATGTATATAAATCTCTTTATGTTTTCTTCGTTTACTTCTGTAAGAAGTTCTTCTATTGTTTTGTAGATTGTCTTATTGAGTTTACTGCAGTACAGCTTGTAACGACATGTTTGATAGTAAGTATCTCATCGTTGCAGAATTGACAAGTTTGTGGGCTGCCTCTTTTAAATAGATACTTGTGCGTTATCCGTGTGTGCCCTAGGCGAAAGCGAGTGCATATTATGATGTTTCGTCTTGAAATTGTTATTGGGAAGATTGGAGGAACCAAGTTTGGGTTTATGCATTTGTAGTCGTGGTTTTTATTTTGCCAATGTTCAACCATAAGTTTCCGATTTACTTTATTGATTGTGTTTTTTAGGTCTTTCTTATTAAAGCTGATTGTTATGTGTAGCGGTGAGTTGGTGGCAAGTTTTGCTGCTGCGTCTGCTGAGGTGTTGCCTTTTATACGGATGTGGCTGGGAATCCATATCAACTTAATTTTTGTAGCATTGGTAGTTAATATATCTCTGATTGGGGTATCGTTATTGTTAATATTTTTTACCGATAGCAGAATTGAGAGTGAGTCGCTAAAGATAAGCCATTTCCCTTTGCTTTTCTTTGCTATTTTACAAGCGTGGCAGACTGCGGTTGCTTCTGCAGTATAGTATAGTGTTTCGTTCTCGTTAACGACGCTATATGCGGTTATGTCCTTATATTTGGAGCCGTCAGTATGTAAGGTATACCAGTCGTGGTATTTGCTGCGTATATAATGAAAGTGCTGGAGGTACATGGAAATTAGAGTGATTTCTTTTTTGAATTTTGTTAACTGCAGTAATATGCAGTTTGTAGGGAGTGCCCATGGTGGGTTTTGAATATTTGTGGTGACATTATGATCCAGTGGCATGTCATGGTATTTTGCAGTCTCAATTAGTCTTTTTATTGTTGATTCCTTACGTGTTTTACGTTTTCGTTTCAGCCTCTTTTTCACTAATGATTTCAGCACTAAATCATTGTTTTGTGTAAGTTTAATTGCCATACAACCGGTAATATAATTTATCCTATCTTTGAGGAGTGGAAGTCCCGCTTCGGTGAGAAGGTTGAGAGTGGGAGTGGTGCGAAAAGCACCCAACGCCAAGTGAACTGCAGAATGGTATACAGATGATATTTTAGATAGATTTGCTGGTGACGTGGTGCTATAAAATGGCAGGCCATAATCGATTTTTCCAAGTATAATGGCTTTCACAATGTTTAGAAGTGAGTTTGTGCTACTTTTCAGCTTGATGTTACTTAGGCATTTTATTATATTGAGTCTACTTTGTAGTGATTTTTGTAAATAGGTAATGTGATCATTCCAGTTGTATTTTTTATTAAAGAATATGCCAAGTATATTGAGTGATGTAACATTTTTTATGTAGGTGTCGCCTAGGTTTAAAGTAAAACTTTGGCAGGTATGTTTGTTGCAAATGTGCAGATGATTAGATTTGGCTATGGATATCTTAGCTCCGCTAGCGTTGCACCAGTTTATTATCTCTACGAGTAGGTTATTAAATTCGGTTTGGAAGACCGTTACATTTTGAACTCTGCCGTATACACATAAGTCATCTGCGTATAAGACATGTTTGAAGAACTTGTTTTCATTTATTACTCGACTCAGCCTGTCAAAGGCAACTAGAAAAAGAGTGACGGATAATGGCGAACCTTGAGGAATGCCGTTTTCCAATGGCCAACAATCTGTAGTGGCACCGTTTGCTTTTATTCTGAATTTTCGATTTATCAAAAAGTTTTTAATAAAATTTGTAATTTTGGGGCCTAACTTCCAGGCCAAAATTTGGTCTAATACGGAGTGCAAACCGACTCTATCGAATGCTTTTTCCATGTCTAGGGAAATGAGTGAAATGTGGTTCCTGCTGGAAATATTATCTGCGATATGTTCATCTAGGTGAAGTAATGCGTTGGTAGTGTTGCTTCCAGGTATAAAAGCGGTTTGGTTGCTCGAGAGTAGCTTGTTTGTGTGAAGGTACCACATAAGCCTCCTAGATATCATTTTTTCCATGACTTTTGATAGGCAAGAGATGAGGGATATGGGTCTACATCCTTCGGTAATACTTTTCGGCTTATTAGGTTTCGGTATAGGTACCGTAAGAGCAATTTTCCATTTTTGCGGTATGGCATGTGTGTTAAAGATGTGGTTATACAGCTCACAGAGCTTGCTTTTGCCAACAAAAGGGAGTTGTTTCAGCAATCCATAAGGGATGTTATCTTGGGCGGGACTCTTTCCTTTTAGCGAAGCTAGACATCCATCGAGTTCTTGTATTGAAAAGTTTTCTTCCATTGCATTGGATGTTTTACTTAGTGGATATACTACATTTATTACATTTTTATATCGGTTTTTATATTCTACGAACTGTTCCGAAAAATTAGAGTTTTTTGAGTAGTTTGACCATGCTCTTGCTAACGTGTTGCCTATTTCAAGAGGATCGGAAGTTGGTGAATTGTTTTCCTTTTCAATTGAGTGAATGAGGTTGTGAGGGCGGTTCCCGTGTAGTAGATTTACTTTATCCCATAGAACTTTTGATGCAGTGTTGCAATTTATATCCTCAGTGAAGGTCGCAAAAACATCTCTTTTTGAGGTTTTTACTTCGCGCTTAAATAAAGCCTTCGCTCTTTTGTATTTTAGTATATTATCAGCGGTAGGGTGTTGCTTGACCAGTTTCCAGAGATCTTGTTTTGTTTTCCTTAGTGTAGTTAAATTATCATTCCACCAATATGTTGTGTGTTTTCTTTTATTCGGGGTTGACATTGGAATCGTTTTGTATGCACTTTGCTTAATTTTTTTAGTGAAGATCGCAGGGGCTTTATTGGGATTCATCGAGTTGAAACTCATATTTTCCACTTCGCTGGTTAGAAGGGTTTGATATTGGTCCCACTTTGCATCTTTTAATTTGAATCTTTTGGGAGTGTGGTAAGTTGTGTTAGGGGCCGTGTTGAACAGTGTTAAGATAATCGGGAAGTGGTCGCTACCGCATAGTTCATCGTTAACTTTCCAATTTGATGCAATATTAAGAGGAGATGTACACATGGTGATATCAATGTGGGTTAGTGTGCAGTGCGTAGACCAGTGGGTTGGACTTTTGTCGTTTAAAATTAAAAGGTTTGTATTTTCAATAAATTTAGTGACAATTTTACCCTTACTGTTGAATCGTGGAGATCCCCATATTGGGCTCCAAGCATTCAGATCACCCACTATTAGTAGTGGCCCATTCACGTATGAAATGAGTTCGTGCAAGTCGTGCTCAGCAAATTGCTCATCAGGTGGTGAATAAATATTTAAAAAGGTGAAATTTATCTGGGACTTAACTTTGATTGCTATTGCGAGTAAACTAGTATGTAGCTCAAGGGGAGTAAATTCTATGTTTTCTTCTGTTGATATGTTATTATATCCGTATATTGAAAAGTTTTTTGGTACATATCTTGTGGGAGGGCTTTCCTTAAGATGAGTTTCCTGTAAAGCTATGATTTTATAGTTATTTTCTTTTATAAGCAAGCGTAGTTCGTTATTATTGTTGTGGTATCCATTAATGCTCCACGGGAGAACTTTAAGTACCATATTGAGAATAACTTATTAATTTGTTTTCCTCTTCTAACGTATAGCGAGAAGATCTATAGGTGAGAGGAAGCTACGTTAATATTGATGTGTTTCGGTGTTGTATTCTGATGTTTCGGTTGTGTTGTAATTAGTGCATTTATTGTGTTGTTGGGATGGCTAATATATTGCTCTAAATGTTGTAGAAAATTCGGTTGGTGGTATTGTAGAATTGATTGAAGTTTGATACATGTTTTCTTTTCGGCTTGGTTCGTGGTTTGCGCTGTGTAAAGTAATTGTATTTGTTTGTTTATGAACGTTATTGTTGTCGTTTACATTTGTTTGTGTTTTTTTAATTCTTTTTTGGGTTGCTTCTTCGATGCGTTCTTCTGGTACATTTTTGCTGTAGTCAGTATTATTTTTGTTAATTGTTTCTATAGCTTTCCCTAAATGAGCATTTATTGATTGTTTTGTGTTTCAAAATATATTGCCTTTTTCTTTACGTGGGGCATTGTTTGTTGTTAGAGCGATGATTTTGTTTGCAGTTGATACATTGCACTTTCGAACAAGGTGTCAAGTCGTGGATGGTAGATGAACATACATTGCATTTTGCTTCAGAGGTGCAATGTTTAGCTGTATCGCCAATTAAAAAACAGTTTTTGCATTGCATGGGCGATGAAATATATGGTTCAACTTTTACTTTCAGCCATCCTATGTTCACTTCTTTTGGTGGAGTAAAAGTGTTGAAGGAGACGATGTGACGCGGAGTGTCAGTGAGTTTTCCTTCTATGTATTTTCTGATTTTTTTACATTCCACTGCACCTTGTTCTTTTAGACCTTCTACGATTTCTTCTTCACTTAGATGTTTTAGAACTCCAGAATAAACTACACCTTTGGATATATTAAGCGTTGGGTGGAGAGAGGCAGAAATGTTGCAAATATTTGACAATTGTGTTGCTTTAAGGTATTTGTTCGCTTGTTGTTGAGTTTTTGTTAGTAAAAGTAGGTCTCCATCTCTCGTAAATGATATTTCTAGGGGCTTTTCGGTTGTTATTGATTCGAGTGCTTTGCTGACTGCGAAAATGTTATACGATTTCAGTGGTTTTTCGGTTTTGCTTTTTATAAGTAGAAACTTTGGGCATGGTGAGTTTTGTTGAGTACTTGCGTGTTTTTTGAGTTTAAGCGTTGTGAAGTCATAGTTGTTGTTTATATTGTATGCCTTACGTTTTGTTTTTGGTGGCTCGCCTAGGATGGCGAAGTAGTTACTTCTGCCCCTTTCGGGGTCTTCCTCAATGGCAGTTTGCTGATCCTTCTTCTGTCTGGGTGATTTCGTTTAACGGTATTTGTTGAAAAAATTAAGGGAGAGTTGGCGATTAGAAAACACTTTTTTAAGTATTAAATGAAGTCGACACTAAATACTACACCAGCGTTGTACTAACGTGACCGCACTCCTCAGTTATCTCGTGGGAACTGCATCAAAATTATATTATCGGTCACAGCATTAAAAATATTTTCTAATTGCTGAACGTCAATCATATGAAGTACTACATCGCTATCTTTTGGTATTGCCTGATCTCTAAACTGTAAATCTATGAATTCATTTTGTGCCTTTACTTCTGTCAAAACCATTGTCCCGTCACAATGATGTTGCGTCATTAAAATTATTACCGTCAACTTTATCCAAGTCTGTAAATTTTAAAGGTATATTTTATATTACTAGTACGGATTTTTTCTAAGTTTTGTTTTCTATGTATATTTAGGCTGTTCCTTGTGCCTAACTGCTTTATAATTTTTTATAAATCCTTCCGTTGATTGCCTTTTCTTTTTGCTGTTCTAAATTTTTTTTATTATCTCTTTGTCTACTTTATTGTTATGTACCTCGTTGGGTGTGAATTTTATTGTAGAATGAAATCTATCATTGTAATTCCTAATAGCTTTTTGAATTAGCTGCTTAGCTGATACATTTTTATTTAATTTATGTAACATTCTAAATTTTTCTGAAATTATATTATGGAATCTTTCAATGTCTGTATTACCCGTATGACTGTTGTGTTTGATTAAATGGAGTTCTATATTTTCATTATTTAAAAGTTCCTTAATTCTTGTTCTTGTTGTGTATTCATTGTCAGCCACTATTTTTCGGTTTTCCTATTTTGGTAAAATAGTCTTCTAATTGTTCGATGAATGTAATGTGATTTCTATCAGTTAAAGAATATGCTACTCCATATTTGGAAAATTTGTCTATAATTGTTAAAAAATGGAATCTTTTTATTACATAGGTGTCTATATGGATTATTTCATTATTCTTCGTAGGCGTTTCTGTTTGAAAAAATTTTTGTTTAATAGGTCTCCTATCATATTTTACTTCTTGACATATTTTGCATTGGTTAATTACTATTTGTATTAACTCTCCTAATTTCAATTAGTTTCTCTTGTACTATATTGTACTGTCGCTCAAAAAATTCTGAATAAATTCCTACTTTTCCTTTTGTTACATATATATTTTTTAAATATTTCAATCAATCTATAAAAATCATACTCTGAAATAAAAATTATTCTTTTTCCATGTATCTGTTTTAGTTCTTCTGTCTTGTTGTTTGTCAAAATGATTTGAGTTTTATATTTATTAACTATCTCCTTCTTTATATAAAATTGATCTAGTAAATTTTCTTCTGCTGAATGTATTGTTTGCATTGATGTATCGTCATCTAAATTGTTAACTATATTTAGGTCATGTTCTGAAATTTCATCGGTATTTTCATCCTCATTTTCTTTTATCTCATCTTCATTATCCTGTATTCTACTAAGAAAATCTGCTACTCTGTTTTCCTCTCCTTTAATATATTTGATGACAAATTGATATTCACCTAATTCTAACAACCATCGTTGATGTTTTGGTGACATGTCTTAGCCTCTATATTTTGAATGTAAATATTTAATTGGTTGATGATCTGTTACGATCTTAAATTTTCTACCGTATAGATATGGTCTAAAGTAGTTTATGCTCCAAATAATTGCTAAGAATTCTTTATCAGTTGCTGAATAATTTCGTTCTTGATTATTTGAGGTTTTTGATGCATAACATATTGGGTGTCCTTCTTGAGATATAAATGCTCCTATTGCATAATTTGATGCATCTGTAGTTAATGTAAATACTTTTTCAAAATTTGAATACCACAAAACTGGATGCGAGCTTATTAATCGTTTAAGTTTTTCGAATGGTTCTATATATGAAGGATCTTTTATATTAATTCGGACTCCTTTTTTTTAAATATTTTGTAATTGGTTGTGCTACCTTTGCATAGTCTTTAACAAATTTCCTATAATAACCTGTTATACCTAAAAAGCTCTTGATCTGTTTTTCCGTTTTTGTTAATTCTAATTCTTCTATTACTTTGATTTTATTTGGATTAGGCTTGGTACCATCTTTTGTTAGAATATGTCCTAAAAATTCTGTTTCTTCTTTCAGAAAATTACATTTATCTATTTGTATTTGTAAATTTTTTTATTCTATTACCTTGAAAATATCTCTAATTCATTGTATATGTTCCTGTAACGTTGTACTAAAGATTAGTATATCATCTAAGTATACTACGCATGTCTTGTTTATGAAGTCTCGTAAAATTTCGTTCATGAGTCGTTGAAAGGTTGCTGGTGCATTCTTTAACCCGAATGGCATTCTTGTAAATTCATACAAGCCATGAGGTGTTATGAACGCTGTTTTACACCTATCTTCCTCTTTGATTAAAATTTGATTATAACCTTTTGCTAAGTCTAGTGTAGTAAAATATTGGGCTCGTCCCAATTTATCTAAAATTGAATCAATGTTGGAAAGAGGATATTTAACATCTATAGTTACCTCATTTAACTTTCAATAATGGATTACTATCCTGTACTTTCTTTTCCCTGAATTATCCATTTTCTTTGGAATTACTATTAAAGGAATATCGAGAATTACTTTTCCTTATAATTCCTTGTTCCTCCATTTCTCTGATTTGTTTTCTAACTTCTTCTTCATGCTGGGGTGGAAATCTATATAATTTAGAATTTATTTGCTCTTCTGTAGTAGTTTTTATTTCGTGTTGAATTTCCGTAGTACTTGTTAATTTTTCTCCTTCTTTAAATAAACGGTTTTCGAATTTTTTCAATAATTTCGTGATTTCTCTAAACTCTTCTGCATTTAGATCTAATTTAATTTCTTTTAATTTCTCATTTGTTGCTTTTAGGGTACATATTTCACTGAAATTGAATGGTTTATTTAAAAATTCTGATTCTTTTTTATTTAGTGAAATTTTTCCATCTATTAGATTTATTATCGTGTTTAAATTATTTAGTAAATCAATTCCTATTATGAAATTATGTTTCCTATTTTTTAATGATGTCGATCTCCATCTTATATACGCGTTTTCTGGTAAATTGAATCCTTTTGGTGCTTTCGTATGCACTTCATGGGTATTTGTTTCCTTGTTACTATTCTGATTGTTATATTATTTTCAAGCGGAATTTTTCGAAATTCGTTCAATTCGGAATCCACTAAACTTATACTCGCTCCCGTATCTATAAGCGCAATTTATTTTTATTTTTAATTGTTATTACTATTCGTTACCGCTCTCCGAGGCTTCCTTGTAAAAAAAAATTGATTCATTAACTTGCCTATAATCTTCAAGTTCTCTATAGCTTTGCCTAGGCGTTTGCAAGCGATTTAGGCTGTTTCTACTGCTAAGGTATCCTGCTATTCGGGATCTCTCTTGATCTGACTTATTAGCTTCTCTATAATCTTCAAGTTCTCTATAGCTTTGCCTAAACGTTTGCAAGCGATTTTGGCTGCTCCTGCTGCTAGGGTGTCCTGCCATTTGCGATCTCTCTTGATCGAATTCTATACTGTCTACTTCCATAGGCTCTCCTCTATCTAGCCTTAATTGGTTTGAGTTTATATTTCTCCTTTCTCTACCTGAATTATTATCATCATATGTTGGGAACCTTTGCCCATATTGTTGAAAATTATTATCTCGAGTCCCTCTCTGTTGAAAATTCTGCATAAATTGATTAGAATTGTTTTCAACAATTCTTTTATTTTGGGGAGAGTTTTGGACATTTTATCTAACTTGATCTGGTCTGTCATCTTTGCCTATATATTTGTCATAGTATTTTTTGTTGTGCTGTCCATTAGCAAGTTTGGTTTTTTAAATACCGGCCTAATACATGTATCCTCATATCTTCTTTTTGTCATTATCTCCATAATATTATAAAGGTCATGTTCCTCGTAAATTTTATCTAACAATGTCCACTGCGTCATTTCTTTGTGTTCACTAAAAGACTGTCCACGTTGCTCATGTCTATCCCTGCATCGTCCTTATAATATATTCTAACGTCGTCAGCATTGTATTTGATATTTTGTATAAGTATTGATAACTCACTCACCGTTTTATACTACATATCCTCCTATATACTTCATGGGGTTCCAACTCAGGTTTATATCTTAACTTCGGAGCTTTCTTGATTTCCGTCCAGTTGTCGGGGTGCGGTAAATTTATTACAACGTCCTTTGCCTCCCCTTGTATCGTCGTGTAATGTACTGCCCTTTTTGACTTCCTCCTATCTTATGTTTGGCAGCAGATATTCGATGCTGCTCATAAATGAATTTATTGTTACTTCTCCTTTTCCCATGAATATAGGTATGTGTTGAATGTTCGTTGTAGGTCATTTTCATTGGTTGCTTGACGATGTTGGAGTTCGACATACGCCTGTCGAAGTTGCTCCAACTGCTGCTCTCTTCTATTCGGTTCTCGGTGAGCTCTACGTTGGAAATTTGAATCTGCTCTTGTTCCACTTTTCTGTTGTTATCGAATATTGTTTGCCGCTTCGATGTTGGTGACTCCACGCTTTGGATTTTTATTTTTTTTTTCTTGTTCACTGCAAAACTTGGTTTTTTTCGGATATTTTCGGTGAGATAACGCCTTTTATTTATGGTCGTTTTTCACTGCGAAAATCAAAAGGTTGTTTTCGGTGGGTTAACGTCTTTAATTAAGGTCATTTTCACTGCGAAAAGTTATTTTGTTTTATTTTTCTTATATCCTGGAGGGTCTGGTCAACTTCCTGAGTTGGCTAGAGATTCGCAGGATTTGTTTGGGTGTTATAGTTACGTTTATCACTATCCTTGTAATAATTTTTTCCAAGCATTACCGACTGCGCCAATTATACGTTGAGTCGCGGTGAACGGGTTTTTAAAAAAGTCAAAAAAAGCAAATTGGATTACAACGAGATGACGTTGATGGCGATCAAGAACAGACTGCTTTATTTAATAAAATTGACTTAAAATGAGGCTTATTCTAATTACAACTTGCATATTAATACATTAATATTAACTTATTTTGAACATATCATTGCTGAATAAGCATACTTTTATTACTTCCAATAATTCTAAGGAAATTTACTTGTTAAATTAATTTTTTATTACTTTATTTGTTTAAGCGAATTGCAAAAGCCGGAAATGGTGTATGTTCCAATTCGCTTTAACAGTTCATCGTATTTGTCAAATGCATTGTCAGGTGTGTTTACATATTGAGTCGTACATGTAACTCGCGTAGCCGTGGTTGGCAGGGAACCTTACAGTTTACCTCGTATTTGTGAGTTTGAAGCAGGAGCGGTAGTTGTTGTTGGTAAATAGAAGCGATATCAAAGAAGATATTTAAATATTAAGGTACTTAATCGTTGTGACTACATCAGGTTCATTCGAACGAGTATTTTCAAACGCTTTTCACATTGGGCTTTGTAAAACCACTTTTTTCATTGAATAAAATATTTTTTAAATGTCCTAATAAAAATTGTCACACTTTAACTATATTTCTTGACAACCATGAAAACAAGCAACCAAGTATTCGACACATCTTATAACATTGATGTCAAGCTTTTATATATCATATGGGATGTATGCAAATTAGTAAACTTTGTGTTGAAAGGCGTGAAAAATACCTATGATGTAAACATTTATACATTTTGTTGTCAAATAGAAAGTAAAATTCTGACATTTGCAATTCTGAACATATGTAAAACTTATAAAACCAATAAATCTATAACCCTTTATAACCACTATAAAGCGCCGCCCTCTAATAGGTGTAATATAAATATGTATCTCCTAAGCCACTGAAGCTACAAAAACCAAATTCGCGTCAATCAAGTATCCTCCAGACAGTGTGAAGATGGATGGAATTGTATGATAGACCCGCCCACCTGCCGTATGATGCTAATGCTAATAACTACTAACTAGAACTATCTATAGCGCAATCTGGCAGCCCACATATACTAGGTCATTAAAAAAACTTCGTCCCTCGACCATTCTGGCAACTACGAAAATCGCTGTCTAGTTAATTCTGGCAATTCAATTTTGTTCTCGATTCGGTGTTTGTCACGATTTTTATATATGTATGTATGAACGTGAATACGTTCACTAAAACACTAAAACTGTTACCAAACTGTTTAAATATCGGTTTAATTTGCGAAAAAAACCGAAATACCACTATCAAATAAAATAGTTCGATATATAGCAATACAACTATCTATTTAAATATGTATATAAGTAAAAAATAGTACCAAAACATACATATGTATGTACATTTGAATATATTTAAGTACCACACTTTATTAATAAGTGCATAAAATATACATATGTATGTGCATATATTTTCCTTTCTCTAGAGGAGGAATATGCAAAAATAATAATGCTAACACTTATATTTTTTAAAATATTCCCGATTAAAAGTTCAAAGTTTATAATAACAACACTTAGTATTTCACAATGTTTCACTAAATTTTTTCACATTTTTCACTCTCTTTATTTAAATATACTTTCTAAATATTGAAATAAGTTAACCTTTCGCTTTTATTTTTTTATATTTAAGCTAAATTTATTAATCTAAAAGTCACTCCGCACACTCATCGTTGAAAAGATTAGATTGTTTACAATTATGAAGAAAACGAGCGTTGCCACATCTTAAACACCAAATATGAAGGATTTTCAACACTTTTTTTGTTTGTTTTTTTCGCGCGATTCTTCTTTCGGCACGATTCCGATTATTTTGGCGGAGGAGTAAAAAAACGAGTTTCCGTATACATGGGGTATGAGCGGATAGAGGACTTTTTCCAGAGTCGCAATATGCAAAAATTGTGTAAAAATAACTTATATTTTTAAAAATATTCCCATTTAAAAATTAAAAAAATTGCACTTAAAGCACATGGTATTTCTCTATGTTTTACCAATTTTTTTTTACATTTTTCACTTGATGTATTTAAATATACACTCTAAACATTGAAATAAGTTTACATGAAAAAGTTAGAAGTATACAATTATGAGGAAAACGGGAGTTGCCACATCTTAAACACCATAAAAGTAGGATTTTTAACGATTTTTCTTTGCTTGTTTTTTTCGTGTGATTTTTGTTCTATATTATCTATAATACAAAATACTTTCCAAATTTTTTCAAGTTATAATTGAGTTGTTTGTTCCTTCGGTCGCGCTTTAAAAAAAAATAACCCTGGTCGAGCGAATACCCGGGCTAATCGATGTACTTTTGCGTAGTACTCCTTTTTTGCGTTGGCGGCTTTTGGCCGCATTTTAAAAAATAACCCTGGTCGAGTGAATACCCGGGCTGATCGATTTACTTTTGCGTAGTACTCCTTTTTGCATTGGCGGCCTTTGGCCACACTTTAAAATAATAACCCTGGTCGAGCGAATACCCGAGCTGATTGATGTACTTTTGCGTAATACTTCTTTCTGCATTGGTGGCCTTCGGCCGCGCTCTGAAAAAATAACCCTGGTCGAGCCAAAACCAAGGACGACTGAAACACTTTCGCGTAGTACTATTTCTGCGATGGCGGCCTTCGTTCGCGATTTAAAAAAATTACCCTGATCGAGCCAATACCCTGGGTGACTGAAGTACTTTTGCGTAGTACTCCTTTAAAAAAATAATCTTGATCGAGCCAATACCCGGGGTAACCTAAGTATTTTATTACGTAATATTATTATATAATATTAACTAGTTGTTTATTCAATTTAAATAAGAAAAATTCCATATGCACAGAAAAATTGTTTATGCTCATTTTAATTTGAAACATAATTTATAGACACGCTTCTTTTTATTAGAACAAAGATTGCTAAATAAAGAAAGATATGATTCCTTATCGAAATAGTGAAATTCAGCGAATTGCTCATATTTGCTTATTACCATATAGCAGCGTTCCATTTCCTGATAATTGCCAGCACATAAATGATGTTCGCTACGAGTGTAAAAAGTAATTTTTAAAATAAAGATTTCTTAGGTAAAAAAACTGCAAAAAGTGAAAAATGTGATTTTTTTTAATGTTTATAGTTTAATTAATTTGAAGTAAAAAGTTGCGAAAAGTGTGTTTTATGTGGTGAAATAGCTTATTGAAATGTTCGAATTGTGGGAAATTTTGAACTTTGAAGTCGAATATCTCGTAAACTAATCGTTTGCGGTACCTATAACCTATCAGGAGGACTCCTCTTTCCAACGGTACTTTCAGATCGCAGCACCAAAGAAATCGGAATTGTGTATATTCTTGTATTCGAACATTTATCACTATGGTACACCCATTTGAATACATAAAGATACATAGTTACGTGATATTTGGTGGGTGATTTCCTAGGTCCGTCTTCGCATTCTCTCTGTTGTCGCATAACTTACAATTACACATACATACGATATATGCTGCACCCAGTCAAAAACGCAGAATCGTGGGTCGTGTCAGCTGGCACGACCTATCTTATGGGCGCGCAATGTAACTGCACAGTGAAAAACGTTACTCCCTTCTCTCTTTGACGTGGGATGACGTGAGAATCCACGACATTTGGATTTTGCCGCCGGTAACGTGGCAGCTGATTGCTCTCTCACAACGCAGGGTTGCCAATATCGATATACTGCAGTAATTATCAACTTTTATAATTCAATCTGTTCAATATGTTTGAAATTTTCTTAAAATAACTCAAAATCAGAGTCGAGAGCTATTATTTATAAGTATATAAACTATTTTTAATAGTTTGTTTTCAGTTTTGATATTTTATATTGTAAAAAATTGTAATTGAAAACATAGATGTGTACAAAACTACATATGCGTATTGAGCAATGGCAACATTGTTCAAATTAAAACAAACAAAGATGGCTGATTTCTGCGTTTTTCCTACGTTCTCCACTGTGCACACATTTTGCGGATAAGGAAGGAAAAGGAAGGAAGAGAGTAGCGTTTTTGACTGGGTGCAGCATTAGTGGCATTTTGCCCGTGCGGGCACGAGTGATTATTTTGAGGGCTAGGTGAGGGGATCATCGCGGGCAAACATGAAGAGGGAAGTGAGAGCAACGTAGTTTACCACTCCATATTTATAAATGAGAGCAACGTATTTTCCCACACCATGTTTACAAATGAGAGCGCGCGCCTAACAATTTTAAGTTTCTTTGTAACTATTATAAATTTATAAAATGTAAGACAAATAACAAAAAGTATAATAAATATTTGATTTTAGTAACTATTTTTTTAATACGTCTTTTTATCAGCATTTAATTTTGTTTATTTGAAATAATAAATTATATGTTTGGTTTAATCTCATTTGCTATAGCTACGCGCACTATTGTACAGGGTAGGCCATTTAAAGTTGACCCATTTGCCCATTTGCCAAAATTAAGGCGTCGCGGATAATCAGCTGGGTTTAGTTTTTGTGCCATTTGAATTTTATATGGAAACATCTTCAAATCTTTATGAATTATGCGTCGGAGAGTGGTGCGAGAGATGTCTAATTCCTGAGAGCGGCGATAACTCGATGTCGATGGAGTCTCCTCAATACTGGCTCGTACAGCTTCGATATTTTCATCAGAACGTCTTGTGCGTTGTCTGGATGCATGACTGGCATTACTGAGATTACCGGTGTTCACAAATTTTGCGTATAAAGACTTAATTGTGTTCTTAACTGGAGCACTTTTCACTTAATTTTTTTTGCGAAATTGAAAAGTTATTTTGAATACAAAGCTGAACAATTTCAGCGCGTTCTTTTGGAGTGTACTGTTCCATGGTATAAATTGTCTTCGAATGACGCTTCTAACGCGGTATAACATTAGCCGATTTGTCAGCGCTGTTAAAAGTTACAGCGTTGCCAGATGGGTCAACTTTAAATGGCCTACCCTGTACCAAAATTTAAATCAGATAACCTACTTCTTATTTTATATATAATTTTCGAGGCAAAAAGTTTCAAACCAGGTTATTTCATTAAACTTCCTTATAAAAAGTAATTTCAATAATAACTTCAATTTATGAACCACTGTTGCTTCAAACACATATGACCAAATGAATCTTATAGAGCGCAATGTAAATAATTACCCAACAACCCTTCTACCACCCGCCAATCGTAAAATTTCCAACGACTTGGGGTTTTCCGCAGGGTTGCCAGGCTCGATGTACTGCAGTAATTACAAAAATTGTCTTCAATATATTTGAAATTTTCTTAAAATAACTCAAATTCAGAATCGAATGCTATTATTTAAAAATATATAAACTAGTTTTAATAGTTTGATTTCAGTTTTGATATTTTATATGATGAAAAATTATAATTGAAAACTTAGAGGTGTACAAAACTACATATGCGAATGAAAACGAGAACAAAACGCTTGCCGCTCGTAGCGAAGTGAGAAGATGTTTCTGCCATTAGCGTTTGTATTCTATTTGTGTGCTTAGCCACTCTCAATCAATAATGCCATACCGCGCAAATATATTTTTATTTGATGATTTCTTATATTTTTGAAAATATGTGTTCCCTTTCTATAGCGCATATTATTATTTTAAAACATTTCCAGAGGCAACTTAAATTTTTAAAATTTAACAAAACATTATAGTAAAAAACCTCAATTCTTTGAATTTTTTGATAAAACAACCAAACTGAAAATATCACAAATCATATACATATTTATATAAGCATTTTCATTAAATGGAACTGCAATATGTTTAAACACAATATATATAATGGTAATAAGTATCTTTTCTTTTTTATTTATGCAGATATGCATATGTACGTATAAAAGCCCACAAGTTGAGATAAGTTTTCCCAATTGTAACTAAAATGAATTTTTACAACTGGCATCACCACCATTAACTGATCTATCACATGTACAGTGGTGTGAACAAAATAGGAACAATCATAAGGTGTTGTGAAGTTTTAAAATATGCTGTTTTCTTATTAAATAAAATTGTTTTTAGATACAAGTATAACATACATATAAAGGGTGATTTTTTAAGAGCTTGATAACTTTTTTAAAAAAAAAAACGCATAAAATTTGCAAAATCTCATCGGTTCTTTATTTGAAACGTTAGATTGGTTCATGACATTTACTTTTTGAAGATAATTTCATTTAAATGTTGACCGCGGCTGCGTCTTAGGTGGTCCATTCGGAAAGTCCAATTTTGGGCAACTTTTTCGAGCATTTCGGCCGGAATAGCCCGAATTTCTTCGGAAATGTTGTCTTCCAAAGCTGGAATAGTTGCTGGCTTATTTCTGTAGACTTTAGACTTGACGTAGCCCCACAAAAATAGTCTAAAGGCGTTAAATCGCATGATCTTGGTGGCCAACTTACGGGTCCATTTCTTGAGATGAATTGTTGTCCGAAGTTTTCCCTCAAAATGGCCATAGAATCGCGAGCTGTGTGGCATGTAGCGCCATCTTGTTGAAACCACATGTCAACCAAGTTCAGTTCTTCCATTTTTGGCAACAAAAAGTTTGTTAGCATCGAACGATAGCGATCGCCATTCACCGTAACGTTGCGTCCAACAGCATCTTTGAAAAAATACGGTCCA
The DNA here is from genome assembly GCA_037783105.1 of Bactrocera zonata. NCBI lineage: Eukaryota > Metazoa > Arthropoda > Insecta > Diptera > Tephritidae > Bactrocera > Bactrocera zonata. The sequence goes on along the minus strand of JBAWJQ010002017.1, from coordinate 162,176 downwards.
ATGATTCCACCAGCGTACAAACCACACCAAACAGTGCATTTTTCGGGATGCATGGGCAGTTCTTGAACGGCTTCTGGTTGCTCTTCACCCCAAATGCGGCAATTTTGCTTATTTACGTAGCCATTCAACCAGAAATGAGCCTCATCGCTCATCGGACACGGACGCGAAACACATTTCGAACCGAACACTGATTTTGGTAATAAAATTCAATGATTTGCAAGCGTTGCTCGTTAGTAAGTCTATTCATGATGAAATGTCAAAGCATACTGAGCATCTTTCTCTTTGACACCATGTCTGACATCCCACGTGATCTGTCAAATACTACTGCATGAAAATCCTAACCTCAAAAAAATCACCCGTTATTTGTATATTTTTTCCGAACAGTGATTAGAATTTCCAGCATGCAAAGGTAAATTAAAACAGATATTAATGCGAATCTCTAAACCTCACAATAACGGTACAATTCCGATATGAAGTAAACTTCCGCTTTTAAATTTGTGTACAATGTCAGTATTGCCGCAACCATTCTGCGATGAACATTAAGTTGTGGAGGAATGTAATTGATTTTTTTCGCAACTTCTTATGCCCTTCCCTCCGTACACTGATATTCCCCTCATCTGGCCCCCGTGCGCATTTTGCTAACTTTTAGGGCAAAAATGAGCCCATCCCTGTCGTAGGTTATTGTATAGGATGTATTTTTAAGTTTAATAAACTTTTTGCGCATAACTCCTTTATTTTTCAAAATTTTTGTAAAAAAAAACTTAAAATATAAGCGAACATAAACCATATTACGTCCAAAGAAGTTCAAAATATTCAATTGCGTACTTTCTCTTAAAAAACTCACGAAAATGGCCTAATTTTTCATATGTCACACTGGTATAGCCCCTTAAAGCAATTCACAGAGCTACATTTGTATTTTAAGCCATTTAAAATGAGACACCACTACAATTGAAAACTGTCCACAATAGTGGTAAAAGTTTTTCAATACACTTACCTTAAAAGTTTACATAAAATTTTCTCGAATGACTTTTGTCAAATGATGACATTTGAAAGGAATTATTGTATTGCTGGATATGTTTTAAAGAATGTCTGGAATCTGGCCTATTTCCGGAAACCAATGAATGTTATGGCTCTGGTGGCGGTACCAACGGCGTCAGTTTGACGTGACCGTTCGAGCAACACAATCCAGGGGCTTCATTTTTAAACTTAAATGCCTTGCAATATTGACAAACTACGTTCAGTGGTCCAATAGCAGTGTACAGTAGTCAATTTCTTTGTTATAATTAAATGTAGCTCTATAGGGGTTAAACGCCACACTTCTATCTTGTTGGTTCCGGTTCCATCGATTCCGTTCAACTTCATTCCGCGTTTCACGTTGCTCATCAGTTTGATTTGCTTTTGTATTTCTGTGACCTGCAGCATTACGGGTTCTGCGACTTAAGTTTGTACGTCTAATTGCCGGCATTATTCGAAACAAAAATTCAACTGAAAATAAAAAATACTACAGTACCCATTCTTTTGTAAAATTATCAAAATGGTCTATCAAAACTTTACAACACTACATATATTAATTTGACTAACCTTGTTGAACAAACACTTCAGAAAAAAACACACAGTACAAATTATTCCGTATAAACCAATGTGAAAAGTACACTAAGAAATGGTAAATGAATTATGCATGTATTTTGTTATTATAACTCCGACCACAGACCAACTCCTACCGATATATTTGCAAATAGCACGTAACCTACGTTTCCTTGTTTTAATGGCAACTACGTGAATATTACAGCCAGTGACACATTATTTTATTAAAAAAGTGAAATGTTCTAGTTTCCTGCACAACTTTCGTAAATTTTTCTTACATAAGAACCTTCTCCTAATAATAACAAATACAACAAAAAAATAATTAGTGAAATCGGTCCAGCCATACACGCGTGATGCCTTGGCCATTTTTATATATATATATATTCCATTTACAAATTTGAAATTTCAAACTAAATTGTATATCAGCTGATTTTTCTTGTCTGCATTGTCAAAACCATTCATTTGTAAGTGAATATTTGAAATAAGCTAAGTGCGTTTTATTTGTCCATGATTTAGCTATTAGCTTATGATGGTCAAATAAAACACGGCTTATATAAATATATTCTTCTTCTTCTTTATTGTCGTAGACAGCGCAGCCGCCGCGTTTTAATTCGCTGAACCATGCCAGGAATAATGAGTGACTTATAGAGTTTGGTTTTTGTTCGTCGAGAGAGAACTTTACTCCTTAATGTGATTCGTGGATAGTTGGACAAGCATTTCGAAAGGTTCATGGAGTATCATACGGACCTGGTGTCTTTAGCACAAGTCAGCGAATTAACCACACGTGACGACTTCTTAGCTGCTACGGAGATGCTATACACACAAATATGTATTCGACTACGTCCTATATGTGGCGCTGATGAAGATGGTAATTGTGTGGCGAATCAGTTGGACATGCTATTACATCCAATTAAGATTCCTATTTTCAATGGAGATCCAGCGAATTGGCTGCCTTTCAAAGACTTGTTCGAGGCAATAGTTCACAAACGTAAAAATCTGCATTTCAGTTACAAATTACGTAAGTTACGTCAACATGTCAATGTTCGGTGAACTTTATTCAGGCGTCTATGAGGACATATGGCAGGAGGTGAAACGACGATTCCCAGAAGGATTTGCTTCGACTAGTTGACACCGTACAAAGTGTGATGCGAGCCTTAAGTGTTATGGGTATTCCGGTAAAGCATTGGGACGCCCTTTTGGGCCACTTCTGCTACCTACATTGCCCACAATCACTAGGTATGAATGGGGGATGGGCCTTCAGACGAACAGCATTCCAATGTCTCAGAGTCCATACTATCAACCGAAATTTACGTGGATGACTGTGTCACCCGTATCTCAGATGGCAGGTACCAGGGAATATTATTTCGACCAGATGCTCTTGCCCTTGGAGAATCTCATCAATCGGCAGTTTGCCAGTTTCTACAACTCGAGCGACGGATGATGAAAGACCCATGTCTTCATTTTTTATGCGAGAATACATTGCTCTTGATCACATGGCGGTTAAAGCAAGCTTTTACCAACAAAGAAAATGGATACTTCGTACCTTATCATGCGATAAACCACAAAATTTCGCGTAGTTTTCAATGCTTCCTCGAAGACATCTAATGGGACATCATTGTGTATCGCACACAGTTTTCTGGACCACAACTGCATGCCAATACTGTCGACATCCTTCACAGTTTTCGTTTTCGCAAATGCTAAGTAGCCATCACTGCAGACATACAGAAGTTGTTCCGACAAATACCGGTAGACAGACGTCTTCGTAAATGTTAACAAATACTTTGGCGTGAATAGCAAAATGAACCTTTTCAAGTGTACGAATTGAAGACGGTAATTTATGGATGGGCTTGTAGCCCATTCAACGCGCACTACGTCAATGTGCGAATGACAATTATGAAGTCATTTATGAGCCAAGTCGGGCTGCCGCAGCACGTCAAAGCATACATTATAATTTGACTATTTGAATAGCGTCGTATTTTGACGCTAAACATGTATTATCTGCGATAACCGGTACAACAGTTTCTGCATCAGAACCGGAATTGAACAACTCAACAACAAAGGTATTGGGTCTTTACAGGGATCCAGTGAGCGACGAGCTCTTAGGCATAGTTGACGACACTTCAATGCATACCAAGCGAAAGATGTTAAGTGACTTGGAGAAGTTATATGATCCAAGTGGGGTATTGCTACCCATAGTCTTGGCGGCCAAACTATTTATACAGGACTTATGGAATGCTGGTCGGCCATAGGATGCCGAACTTCTACCTGAGCTACTCAATCCATGGGTGATATTCCGCAATAGTTTAGTGTTATGCTCATCTTCTAACCAAGTATAGGCATTTCCGCACCTCATCGCGGTGGTCTATGGGAGGCAGCAGTTCGTTCAACTAAAAAGCATCTGCTGAGGATCATGGGCAGCCAGATATTGCGTTAAACTGAGTTGTCTACTTTCCTGACTCGCATCGAGGCGTGTCTTAATTCGAGACCACTGATAGCTCTCTATTCAGATCTCTGATCCTAAAGGTGAGGTAGCTCTAACACCGGGTGACTTCCTGATCGTACGACCACTCAATTGTCGTCCAGATCATCTATTGCCTGAAGCTCCAGAAAATTATCTTCGATATTGGCAACGCCTCCAAAACATTTTGAAGCATTTTTGGCGCCGGTGGCAATCCGAATATCTAAACACTCTTCAGACACGAAACAAATGGACTTGATCGGAACCCAATGTTCAGCGTGGAGATGTAGTTCTTATATGTACGTGGTGAAAATTTGCCACCACCGGTTTGGCGTGTGGGACGAGTGATTAACGTTCACCCGGGCAGTGATGGCCTGGTACGTACCGTGACAATAGAGTACAATACAAATAAATCTAAATAATAGGTTGTCAAAAAAGTCTTGCGGTATTTTGAAAGCGCGGTTTGTGGACCCGATATAGTTTACATTTCCACTGCACAACGATGGTTTCAATGTTTTCGTTCTGGTGTAGAGGTGGTCGAAGATGCGCCACGCTCTGAGAGGCCTGTCGTCGAAAATTGCGATAAAAACGCTGAATTGGTCGAAAGAGACCGGCATAGTAGCAGACGTAGCATCGGTCAAGAGCTGGGCATGAGTCATCAAACCGTTATAAACCATTTCAATAAATCATTAAAAAAAAAAAAAAAAAATACCGCAAGACGTTTTAGACAACCTAATATAAACTTTAATAGTTAATATATATATTGTATACATATTGTTTATATCAGTACAAGGCAGTAATTACATTTAATATTGTATATAGTTTAAGAAAATACTTTAATAAATGAAATAAATAATATATATATGATATATATATATATTTTTAATATTATTGGATTTGCTTTTTTTTTAAAGCCTTACAATAAGTTATAAAATCTCAATTCTATAAAAACAAGACAAGCTCAAGCAAGTAATAGACCGGTTTTGATGATACGTTGCTCTTTAATACGCCTATTTTATCGCAGGAATGTTCCAAAGCATTGGCCAAAGCGTTGGGTGATCTCGGAGTTTACATATATATTTAGGTCTGTCTTTTACTTCTCTCTTTACCGTGGGAATACCAAGATCTTTATTGGATATTTTTATTACGCATGTACCATGGTGAACATGTGATTGTTCTAAGCAATTTTTATTGGAACCTTTGTATTATATCAATATTAGTTGCACAGGTCGCACCCCACAGTTGAATGCCATGCATCCAAATCGGTTTAATGATTGCATTGTATAACAGAACTTTGCTGTCTAGGCTACGTTTAGAATTTGTGCATAAAAGCCAATTTAAATTGGCTGCTCCTAACTTCATGCAAGTTATTTTACTAGAAATATGTTTTCGCCACGTGAGCCTTCGATCCAGGTGAATCTCAAGATAAGTTACTTCATTCGCTTGGGGTACTAGGATATTGTTTATTTTAACTGTCCGACCATTTATGGTCTTAGCGAGAATGTAATATGTTTGCATTTTTGCTCATTAATATTTATACGTCAGTTGGCTAGCCGTTCTTCGACAAAAGTTAATTGCTGCTCTAACACTCTTGATGCTCTAGGGCATTTGTTACGGCTTACTAGAGCTGTGTCACCCGCGAAAGTGGATGTCAATTCGTTAGTAGCTGTTGGAGCTACCCTGAGGTACACCAACCCTTATTACTGTATTAACTGTAAATTTTCTGTTTCTAAAATATGACTCCAAAGTTTTATGCAATTCGTAAGGTAAAACGTTTTTGATTTTCCATAAAAGACCGGCCAGACCTCATTGAACGCCTAAGCGACATCTAGAAAAATAGCTGAACAATACTCTCTGTGCTCGTATGCTTTTCTGATTTCGTTCGTAATTCTACATGCTGCACAGTGCCATGTTTAGCACGAGAACCGAATTGGTGCGTTGGTATTATATTATTTTCGAGGAGGAAAGGTGTCATCCTTGATAGTAATCCTTTTTCAAATATTTTAGAAATACAGGATAAGAGACTTATTGGTCTGTAGAAAGACGGCTGTGTTAGGTCTTTACCAGGTTTGTCTATCACGATGATCTGCGACTTTTCCCACGAAGTTGGATAGTATCCGAAACCACGATTTCTTCGCATTTAAGAGTTTTTTTTTTAATATTCGTACAGCAGATTTCAGAGATAACTGTCGTTCGCGTCTAGCTCGCTTTTCTCATTTACAAGTTTTTCTATTTAATTATTGGTGATCTTTCTAAAAACCAACTGATTTCTTTTTGGTGTTGGCAATACATCTGCATTAGTTATTACGTCATTAAATTCTTTTACACTATCATCAATGTCTCTTCCTGTATTTATTTTGCAATTAATATTCATGTGGATGATAAGTCTGTACATGTATCAGCTGTCATTATTTTGACCACAGCAAAATCTATTAAGTCTGGCTTTTTTGTCCTATCACTGGGCCAGTATGTTGGCTTACCAGGAGATATTAAATCCAGCTTATTATGCTTATCCATAATAAAGTAGTACAGCTGTCGTCCTTTCGGATTAATAAGACGTGAGCCGCAGTACGTGTGTTTTGCGTTGTAATCTTCACCTGCTAGAAATCTTTAGCCAAGTGTTCCAAAAAGGTCTTTAAATTCGCTTTCTGTAACTTTAAAACGAGGTGGACATAGCCGAAAGGTTTAAGTCACAACCTCGATTTTTTACTGATATTGTTGTAGCTTGTAATTATGGAGTAGCATGAAATTCTAGAGCAGTGGTTCCCAAACTCATTTTGCCTGCTGCTTACTTTGAGAATAAATATTTTTTTAGCGTCCCCATTTTTTCACCTATTTAAAAACCACTTTAACTTCAAATTAAATTAATTAATTATTGTGACCTATATATGTATATTAATGGAGAATTCTAAACGAAACTTTTTCTATAACCCGCAACTTGAAACCTGAGCGCAGTAGGTAACATACAACGGCGCTTAGGTCTCCAGTTAACTCTTACGGGCTCCATCTGCCAATAAGAACGATTATTGAAACGCAACTTTATAGTATTAAAACAGAGAATCTTTTATTCAAAATAAAACTAAAATAATCGATCCTTATATAAAAACTAATGTGAAGGATGAATTTGATGCTGTTTAATAACTTTGTTAATATCAGGTTCCAATTTACTCAAGAACAGTCGCAAGTCGCCACGTTCGGTAACAAGCAAACGATTTCTCTTTTTAGTAAGCAGTGTTGTCACAGCACTAAATCCACGTTCACACAAATATGACGATGGGAATGCTATCAAGAATCGTTGAACGATTGATCACAATCTATGGTACAATTACGGGATCGGTTTTTGTAGCCAAAATTCTTGGTAACCATTCTTGGAATTGATTTTTATATCCTCGTTTGTTGTAAATTCCATAAGTTCTTCTCCCAGCTGAGGTGACATTTCTGTGTTGACATTTGAAAACGGATCCAACACCCAGTCTGGTATTTCCAAGTTCAAAATGTCCTGGTATCCTTCGGTGAAGTCAATGTGGAGGTTTTCCAAATGTTTGCAGTAAGCAAACAATTCGTCGTTACTGCATGATACTGATAAATTCGAAAATGTGTGAAACTCACGTCTGCCCAGATTCTTTTTGTGTAGAAGCAGTTTGGCTGCAAAAGCAGCAACGACGGTTTTTGTTTTAATTAAATTTAGTTTATCGCCTTGCATTTGCAGATTCATGTCGTTGACAATTTATACATGTACATGACATCTGTCATGTAAGCTATATCATTCTTTGATGTTATGGGCTTGTCTTGCAATTCTGTATATTTAGTTTCCAAGAACTCTATAACAGAACCAAACAGATTGTAAAATAGAGTCAGACAATTGCCTCTTGATAGCCAACGAACTTCAGTATGAAACAACAAACGGTTGAAATCCTCGTCATTAGTAACACAAAGCTGATGAAATAATCTATCATTCAAAGAGCTGTTGCGGATTTTATTGACTGCTTTGATGACATATTGCAGTGATTGAAATAGTTTTTCACTTAAGTTTCCAGCAACTAAATGTTGTCTATGAATAACGCAATGAAAACCAAGGACATCTGGAATTTTATTTTTTAAGTACGCTATGAAGCCTTTATGGCACCCTGTCATAGCCGGAGCGCCATCCGTGGAAACTAAACTAATATTTTTCAAAGGAATCTCTTTCTCATCGCAAAACTTTTCCAATATATTGAATATGGTTTCGCCTTTTGTATCGGTCTCTAAATTTCTAGCAAATAATAGTTCTTCACATATTTTCTCAGCTTTAATAAACCTCACGTAAGACAACAACAATGCTTCATTAGTTGGTAAAGTGGACCCATCGAGCTGAATTAAGAATTGACTTGTCCTCAGGTGATCGCACAATGATTTTCAATGATTTCAGCCATTTCATTAATTCTTCTTTGCACAGAATTATTACTCAAGGGAATTTTTACTCAAGGGAACTTCGGGAGGATGGAGTCATGTGTAGAAGTTCACGCAAGTGAGGAAAGTTCTCTGATCGCCATTCACTTGGGAGTGGCCAGAAACGATTCTTTTACATATGACTCAAGCAGCTCACGACTTCCGGTCTCTAACCAAATATCCTCTGGGTAGCCTAAGAACATCCGTTTGAAGGCGAGCTAAAGTGAGAAGGCGAAATATCCCCTACTTAGGGTTGTGCGCTGGGTTTGGGACCCGCCACGTAAAAAACGCACCAATGAAAACCAACAATCAGCCTCGGATGAGAGACCCCCCTTTTGATGACGACCATGGCAAGCGAAATAAGGACTACGAATTGAGGGCATGCACCTGGAATGTCCGGTCCCTTAATTGGGAAGGTGCCGCTGCCCAGCTGGTTGATGTCCTCGTGAAAATAAAGGCTGACATCACCGCCGTCCAAGAAATGCGATGGACGGGACAAGGACAGAGACAAGTAGGTCCTTGTGGCATTTACTACAGTGGCCATATAAAGGAGCGCAAGTTTGGTGTTGGATTCGTGGTGGGAGAGAGACTCCGTCGCCGAGTACTATCATTCACTCCTATGAATGAACGTCTAGCCACAATCCGCATCAAAGCGAGGTTCTTCAGCATATCGCTGATTTGCGCCCACGCCCCGACGGAAGAGAAGGACGATGTGACCAAAGATGCCTTTTATGAGTGCTTGGAGCGCACTTATGTAAAATGCCCCCGCCACGATGTCAAAATCGTGCTTGGCGACTTTAACGCCAGGGTGGGAAAGAAGGTATCTTTGGCACTATGGTCGGTAAATTCAGCCTCCCCGAGGAAACATCCCCAAATGGATTGAGGCTGATCGACTTCGCCGGGGCCCGAAATATGGTTATCTGTAGTACCGGATTCAAGCATAAGAAGATACATCAAGCTACCTGGCTGTCTCCGGATCGAAAAACCACCAACTAGATCGATCATGTTGTGATAGACGGAAGACACGTCTCCAGTGTTTTAGATGTGCGTGCGCTCCGAGGTCCTAACATCGACTCGGATCACTATATTGTTGCAGCCAAAATTCGCACCCGCCTCTGTGCAGCAAAAAACGCACGCCAACAAACACAAGGAAGGTTCGACGTCGAGAAGCTGCAATCACAACAGACAGCCGAATGTTTTTCTACTCGGCTTGCACTCCTGCTCTCTGAGAGCACTCGTCAACAACTCGGTATAAGGGAACTGTGGGACGGCATCTCAAACTCCTTACGTACAGCTGCAACCGAAACCATTGGTTTTCGGAAAGTGCAAAAGAACAGCTGGTACGACGAGGAGTGCCGTGTCGCAGCGGAGAGAAAACAGGCTGCCTACCTCGCAACGTTACGATCGACCACAACACGTGCGGGATGGGATAGATACCGAGAGTTGAAGAGGGAAGCAAGACGCATTTGTAGACAAAAAAAGAAAGAGGCCGAAATGCGTGAGTACGAAGAGCTTGATAAGCTGGCCGATAGGGGTAATGCTCGAAAATTCTACGAAAAGATGCGGCGGCTTACAGAAGGTTTCAAAACCGGAGCATACTCTTGTAGAACCCCCAAAGGTGATCTAGTCACCGATGCCCAAAGCATACTTAAATTATGGAGGGAACACTTCTCCAGCCTGCTGAATGGCAGTGAACGTACAACGCCAGGAGAAGGCGAACCCGATTCCCCAATCGATGACGATGGAGCAGACGTTCCATTGCCCGACCATGAAGAGGTTCGAATAGCAATTGCCCGCCTGAAGAACAACAAAGCGGCAGGGGCCGACGGATTGCCAGCCGAGCTATTCAAACACGGCGGCAAAGAACTGGTAAGGAGCATGCATCAGCTTCTTTGTAAAATATGGTCGGACGAAAGCATGCCCAACGATTGGAATTTAAGTGTGCTATGCCCAATCCATAAAAAAGGAGACCCCACAATCTGCGCCAACTACCGTGGGATTAGCCTCCTCAACATCGCATATAAGGTTCTATCGAGCGTATTGTGTGAAAGATTAAAGCCCACCGTCAACAAACTGATTGGACCTTATCAGTGTGGCTTTAGACCTGGTAAATCAACCACCGACCAGATATTCACTATGCGCCAAATCTTGGAAAAGACCCGTGAAAGGAGAATCGACACACACCACCTCTTCGTCGATTTCAAAGCTGCTTTCGACAGCACGAAAAGGAGCTGCCTCTATGCCGCGATGTCTGAATTTGGTATCCCCGCAAAACTAATACGGCTGTGTAAACTGACGCTGAGCAACACTCAAAGCTCCGTCAGGATCGGGAAGGACCTCTCCGAGCCGTTCGATACCAAACGAGGTTTCAGACAAGGCGACTCCCTATCGTGCGACTTTTTCAACCTGCTTCTGGAGAGAATAGTTCGAGCTGCAGAACTCAACAGAGAAGGTACCATCTTCTATAAGAGTGTACAACTGCTGGCGTATGCCGATGATATTGATATCATCGGCCTCAACACCCGCGCCGTTAGTTCTGCTTTCTCCAGACTGGATAAGGAAGCAATGGGTCTGGCAGTGAACGAGGGCAAGACGAATTATCTCCTGTCATCAAACAAACAGTCGTCGCACTCGCGACTTGGCTCCCACGTCACTGTTGACAGTCATAACTTTGAAGTTGTAGATAATTTCGTCTATCTTGGAACCAGCGTAAACACCACCAACAATGTCAGCCTGGAAATCCAACGCAGGATTACTCTTGCCAACAGGTGTTGCTTTGGACTGAGTAGGCAATTGAAAAGTAAAGTCCTCTCTCGACGAACAAAAGCCAAACTCTATAAGTCGCTCATAATTCCCGTCCTGCTATACGGTGCAGAGGCTTGGACGATGACAACAACCGATGAGTCGACCTTAAGAGTTTTCGAGAGAAAAGTTCTGCGAAAGATTTATGGTCCTTTGCGCGTTGGCCACGGCGAATACCGCATTCGATGGAACGATGAGCTGTACGAGATATACGACGACATTGACATAGTTCAGCGAATTAAAAGACAGCGGCTACGCTGGCTAGGTCATGTTGTCCGGATGGATGAAAACACTCCAGCTCTGAAAGTATTCGACGCAGTACCCGCCGCGGGAAGCAGAGGAAGAAGAAGACCTCCACTCCGTTGGAAGGACCAAGTGGAGAAGGACCTGGCTTCGCTTGGAATATCCAATTGGCGCCAAGTAGCGAAGAGAAGAAACGACTGGCGCGCTGTTGTTGACTCGGCTATAATCGCGTAAGCGGTGCCTACGCCAGTAAAGAAGAAGAAGAACTTTTTCGGATAATATCTGCAGCCGGTTTATGAATCACAGTAGTTATACCTTCATTTATTGCTGGCAATATTAAACCTTCTCCGATGTTATGTGGTTTGCCTTTTTGAGCAATTAACAAAGAGATATTGAAGGAAGCTCGAAGTCCGTCGTCATCTTGCTTAGCAGCCACCGAAAATAGTTCTGCTACACTTGGCTGAGTATTATGTTTCTTCTCTAGGTCTTGAAAATATGCTACATACTTGTCTTTCTTGTCTGTATGCATTTAATTGAAATGATCTTGCTGTCTTGAAGGCTTCATTGCTTCATTCGAAAGTGTTTTTAGACATAGAGGACACACAGGCGACGATGGGTTTGTGGGATTTTCAATGAATCCGAATTTAATATATTTCGCACAGTATTGCCGTCTCTTCTTTTTTACTTCCGACATTGTTTTGCTTTGAGAAATACGTTCAACTTCGCGAGTAGTGTAAAGGAGGCGTAAGTACTGCTCATCTATTGCGCGCAAAACCATAAATGAAAATAAAATAAATATATAAACAACAAAGCTCTCCATTTTGCATGTACACAATTTCCTTGTGGCCATACTAATACCTTGCACTTCAAAAAATGCAAAAAATAAGTAAATAGGTAAATTTATTTGTTTTAAATTATCAATTGTTATTACAAATGGTAAAATAGAGCAATAATAGAGCTATTTTATGCTTTTATTTGTAAAATAACGTCAAGTTTGTTAAAGCTGTGAATAATTTTACATTTTACATATTAGTGGCATCACCACTCTTCTTCATCTCTCTATCTTCAATTCTACTGTCACCTCTACTGTCAGCTCTACTGTCGTTGGCAAATGTAGGAGTATATTGAAGTTAGCGAGAACGACAACCGTTGGCCTGCAGTCGTGTAGTCGTGCAGCTGTCAAAATAACAGTGTCCATAAGAACGTGTGTATTTTAATATTTGACAGATGTCGTTTGTCGTCTGTCGCGAGCATTGTGTTCAGCGTATCATTCGCTGAACACAATAGTTGCGACACAACATTGCATCACGACAGTGAACTGAAAACGGCGTTGTGCATCCTACTACCTGAACGCATGTACACAAGACAAGACAGCTCTCCATTTTGCATGTACACAATTTCGTTGTGGCCATACTAATACCTTGCACTTCAATGAAATTTTAATATTTTGTTCAAAGTGAAAGTTTTATGCAAAAAATAAGTAAATAGGTATATATTTTTGTTTTAAATTATCAATTGTTATTACAAATGATATAATAGAGCTATAATAGAGCTATTTTATGCTTTTATTTGTAAAATAACGTCAAGTTTATAAGAGCTGTGAATAATTTTACATTTTACATATTAGTGGCATCACCACTCTTCCTCATTTCTCTATCTTCCATTCTACTGTCAACTCTACTGTCGTCCTACTGTCGCAGGCAAATATAGGAAAATTTTAAATTTAGCGAGGACGACAACTGTCGGCCTACCGTCGCATAGTCGTGCAGCTGACAAAATAACAGTGTCCATAAGAACGTGTGTATTTTAATATTTGACAGATGTCGGTTGTCGTCTGTCGCAACCATTGTGTTCAGCGTATCAATCGTGCACAGCAAGTCCGAACAAGTATTCAATGAACTAGCCGATTGATACAGGAATGCACAATTTGGGTTATTAAACAGATATCTACGAGTACTAATAACTATTAAAATGCGAAAGTGTGTCTGTTGCATTTTTATTTGTTTGTTTGTGTCTACTTTCATTATGAAACGGAGCGACCGATTGACATGATTTTCATTTTTTCTATGAACTACGTGGAGAGAAATATAGAACTGAGTTTGAGCAATCTTTTAATTCATATTAGTTGATGTTCACAAGTTGTTGTTGAGAGTCGAGAGCTCATGCAGTCGTTGTCTAAGCGGCCTCCCAGCTAAATAAAATTACAAATCACCCCCCAGGGCTCAAAATAATGTTTCTCCATTCCAATATTAATGAATTAAATATAGAATCTTTTGTAGCATAAAATAATTAATATAATTACTTTGAATTAAAATATTATTAGTTGCTAAACTCTATGTTTTATAATAAACACATTTTCAATGAAAAAATAAAACCAATATTTTTTTATCTTATTCTTGTATATGAGTAAGTAAACTGCACACCAAAACACTGTACAGTGCGTTAACTGCACACCAATTTTGCTGTATTCATTAACAGCTGTACAACTATGGAGTGAGTGGAAACACTGCCTGTCAATACAGTCAATATTTCACTATTCACTCACACTCAAATATACTGTGTAGAAAAAGAAGTGTACCCACTTCTAGAATAAGTAATTCGTTTGCCGTTATGGGTGCATTCATGCTGAAGTCTAGTATCTATCTTGAAGAAGTATACCATTATGGTTGTCTCTGTGTGTAAATCACCTTATTGTCACTGAAAACTGCATTGAACTGATTATTTTTCATGGAAAACATCGTCGCAGCGGCAATAAGCTGGATTCTGAGCATTTTTGGCAACGCAAACTGCGCAAAATGCATGATGCAATCAGTTCGAAAAAGCACACCTGACATCTTTGCCAAAATTGAGTTATTTCAAATTAATAAACTATTGTTTCTGAAATTCAAATGGATCCCGACCGAAATATCTATATTTGTGAAGTGAATTATGAAGCGGAAGAAAGATTAAAAGATTATCGGGTATATTACGGCTAGGGGAACGTCTCTGAGCTGATTCTATTTACTTTTGGCAGTAAACTCAAATATTCCCGAGAATATATAACACAATTTGAGAAGGTACACTAGAATAAATGTGATCATTATAATTACTTATCTGGGGTAATTTGTAAAGAAAACAACTTTAAACTAACTTAAAAACAAGTTTGCAAGACCAATTTAAAGCAGAGTCGATCCTAAGGCAGAGAAATCATTTTGTAATGATATTTTATGGGTACTCTAACAGTCCAAAATCGGCTTGACGAGATGGGAATACTAAGAGGAAAACCTGTAAAAAGGCAACTAGACGCAAACCTAGTGAAATCTTATTGCACCTGATGTCAAGCAGTTCGTGGCAGACATAATGAAGGATTCGCAGAAAATTGCATTCTTCCTACAGTGAATCATTCACCCTATATAATGGTATGGATGCATTTTCAAGAAGAAATGGGAATCAATTTTAATTTATAGAGCTCAGTGAACGTTTAGAAATTTACAAATATTATAACGGAGGGGGTGTAACCCAGCTTGGTGTCCCTAACCAAAAATACTTATCCCTACTTTAGAGAATAATTCTGCATCTTGCTATCGCACTCGCTCGATAAGTTTGGCAATGAAGATTTTTCACTACCGTCATTTTTTTAAGTTAATTCGTGCATTTTGATATTTGATATTTGGGTATTACTTCATTGAATTGGAATTAAGCGACCGAATTTCAATCCAATAGAGAACGTAAGGACATAATAAATTATAAAATGCGCAAAAATAAATCCAAAACGATGCTTGAACTGAAACAACAATAGAAGTGTGACTCAAGTAATCGCCGAATATTTCAGCGCTTTAAACGAATTCTTCACAAAAAGAGTTAAAATTGTCATAAACGCTAAAGGTGGCACCACAAATTAAAGAGATATAAAAAAATTGTATCACAAAATATAAATAATATGTGCATTTATTAACTTAAAATAAAGTATTATTATAAAAAAAGTATTATTTTGTAAAATATTAATGTCATCACTATAAGTTTGAAAAACGTCCAACTCGTTCCGAAAGAGCTAATTTTTTTTTCAAAAAGAGTACGATTTTGACCTAATTTAAAGCTAAAAACGTAATAAACACCAACGATCAACTATCGTATTCACCAGATTTGGCTCCGTGTGGCTTTTTCTTGCTTCCCAAACTGGAATTGCCGCACCGTGGAACCCGTTTTCAATCGATCGAAGATATAAAAGAAAATCCGCTAAGGATTATTCATTTTTGATAACAAATCTATTAACATCAAATGCATTTCAATATAGTTCACGTATACATATTCTACCAGCGTACCTAACCCATTGTTTACGTTTCTTTTCACCATATCATTAGAAAAATATTTTAATGATTTGTCTCTGGCCGAATACAAAAATAGTCCGTCCTGACAAACAAAGTAATTAAATTGTAATTATTTAATTTAGTGGCTTGAGACAATGCTGAAAAATATAAGCATTATTTTCGAAATACTAATACTCGGCAATTTGACGAATTCCCTAGAGATAAGTAGGTACATATACGAAATACAAACCTGAAAAGTACAAGATTTTGGAAAAAAACGGTGTGTATAAACTATTTGGAAGAAGAGATTAATTTACGACGCAAAATGGTTAAAATCGATGAAGAGACTTGGAAGACTATTTTATTCCGTCAAATTGGAAGGTTCCGTAAAACTAGTGGTAAACAGGCGTCAGCCCTTTCAGAGTGAAATAGTTAATTTCAGCATAATATTTGGAAATGTAAACATATAATAAAAGAACAAGCACAGTTTTTTTTGCTTTTTAATTCGGCATCCAAAAATAATCGTGGGGTAATTATATGATACTGTTAATAAATTTAAAAATGTATTTAATGGAAGGACAAGTGGCACAAATAATTTTTTGTCATGTTATGTCAAGGTCATGTGACATTTATCCCGTTTTTTTTTTAAAACGAATTTAAATTTTGAGGTTGGACGGAAAAATGATGTTTTGCAAATAATTGAAAAATGGTTAAGAAATTTATTTAAATTACCTTCGCTTTTGTAGTAGAATTATGCGACCAAAGTAAACGAAGAAGGCTTACTTTATAAGGTATCATTTAATGAATTAACCTACATAACACGTGTAAAGGAAAGTACTTATAAGACTGCAGATGCGCCACAGAGTACAAAAGATTTTACTTCAACATCTCCTTGCGCCCATAAATTGAGAATACTTATCTAATCTGCCAAAAAAGAAATACCTATCACATCTCCGAAAGGTCATGGAGTGTTATCCCGAAGACTTTCATAACAATAAAGTAAACAATGGAATACTTCAATTGGAAAAAGAGTACCTCGATTTAATTTAAAAGTAAGACTGTGATGTGTCGATGTCGATGCAATGTAAATAAAAATTTCTAAATTGTAACAAAAGAGACGCCAATATTTTGTCGAGGTTGCTCATGCTTGTGATATTGATTGTCTCAACTTATGAACTAATCAAAAATATTACATGGTTAAATCCAAATTTTGTGAGATTCTGTCTATCCAAAAACATTTATTCATAAGACAAAAAATAAATTGCTTACTTAGAAGCACAAGACATTATATTAAATACTTGTTTATCATTAAATTGAATTTATCGTATAAGATACCACTAAAAGGTGACAAGCGCGATCGAAAAATGAAACATAAATAATGAATAAAGCTAAATAGCACATTAAAATTCGATTGAAAGAAAAAAATGGGTTTAAAAACCTTTTCTAAGTTATTCCAAGTAGACAACGTCAGAAATTATTCTAGAATGGAGTGTACCAGATATCTCCTAAATAGATTACTATTAATTATTAAGATGCACCAAGAAAAGGAAAAATTAAATAAATTCGACTCGAATTTTAATATTCAGTTTAAAATGTTAAATCATAATTATTTCTCTTATATTAAAAAACAAATAAACAAGTTTATATGTCTATCAGTTTTGATTGTTTCAAGTTTATTCAAATTTTTATTTTCATGTTTAATAAATAAATATATTTGGGAAAATCACGTATCATTTTTGATCGGATATATAAAATATATGTATAGCCCGACGAGCTGAGTCTATTATACCTAGATATCTACATTAAAAGAATACATCATTTACTCAATAAATCGTCTACGTTGGAGCTCTACTTAGACTACAATCACTGAATGGTTAAATATGTATGAATATAAAATTATATTAATCCTGTGGAAGCAGCGTATGTTAGTACTCTGACTGTAGTTCTCAATTTAATAACAAATCTGCAATTAGCAAGGAGAAGTATTTTCTATATATTTAATTAATTTTAGAATTTTTTTTTTATAATGTAATTAACAAGACAACGTATTCTAACATCGCAAATACGTTTGTTTTGAATTACAAATGTCAGAATTATACACAGCAAAATGTAAAATTCGTTTACATCACTGGAATTTTCTCACCTGTTCTCCACACAAAGGAAAAAGTTACTGATTGGCAAACAGCCAATATGATATATAAACGTTTGATATCAAAGCTATGAGATGTATCGAATAAAACCATATGTAGATGTATCGAAGACATAACTGGTACTGAAAGTTACAAAAAGTTGCTTTATAAACAATTAAACAGTAAATTCAGTAAACATCCATCATTGTTTGTTTTCATGTAATCAATAAATTTAGTTAAAATGTAACAATTTTTGTTAGAACAAAATTTAAAAATATATTGTTCAATAAATAAATTGGTTTATAAATATAATTTAATATGAAATAAATTAAACTACAGTCTTCGACTATCTCTCTAATTAGGCGGACCTGTTTGCTTGACTACGGTCATTTTTTTGTGCCTTACGCTATATTTTCGTAATTCTTATATTACGTAAGTATGTACGTGCTCGTGCTTTTGATTTGATTTGATCATCTGCAGCAGATTCGAACAAAACACTTTTCAAATACTCTTACTTCGCTATGCATAAAAGATTAGAATCAATAAGCTAGGAAAGGTAGTAAGTAACCTTTTCAAATACCCCGAAGCAATCGAGGTATCACGGCGCACAACGCGAGTTAGGTGTAAAAGTTGCCAGCTTTTACTTATTCCAAAAATATCCACAACCGATTCTCTAAGCAACCAAACTCACTTTCTCTGTACAGACAAATTCGATCTCTCTTCGCAGACAAAATCTCACATTATGTAACTATCACACTTGACGATGAAGATCAAAAAATTTCATAATTCCTCCCCTTTTTTTATCAGTTTTCTGAGAAATTTTAAATATATCCAATTTAATATGAACGGATTCTACAACAATTGCTGCACCCAAACAATACGCTGCCTATATCAAACTAAAGAGCCAAAACTTAACTGATCCATACTGATTACTTTTCCATTGTAATTCAATCTAATAAAATATAAAAAGCAAATACAGTGTTTCGAACAAAATATATGTATATATAAAAAGACTTGCTTACAAAAACTCACCGAAGCTATCTGTTATAACTCAATAAAGATTTTGTCAAACCTTTCCACTGGTGGGGGGAAATGAAAAGTCTTTTCTTGAGTCAGAATAGCACAGCCAGTGAAAAACGCAAAATCGTGGCCCGAGTTAGCTGCACAGTGAAAAACGCTACTCCCTTCTCTCTTTGACGTGGGATGACGTGAGAATCCACGACATTTGGATTTTGCCGCAGATAACGTGGCAGCTGATTGGTCTCTCACAACGCAGGGTTGCCAATATCGATACACTGCAGTAATTATCAACTTTTATAATTCAATCTGTTCAATATGTTTGAAATTTTCTTAAAATAACTCAAAATCAGAGTCGAATGCTATTATTTATAAGTATATAAACTATTTTTAATAGTTTGTTTTCAGTTTTGATATTTTATATTGTAAAAAATTGTAATTGAAAACATAGATGTGTACAAAACTACATATGCGTATTGAGCAATGGCAACATTGTTCAAATGAAAACAAACAAAGATGGCTGATTTCTGCGTTTTTCCTACGTTCTCCACTGTGCACACATTTTGCCGATAAGGAAGGAAAGGGAAGGAAGGGAGTAGCGTTTTTGTCTGGGTGCAGCAATAGACTCGCTGCTCTACATTATTAATCAGCCATCTATTTTTGTTTTCATTTGAACAATGTTGTCATTGCTCAAGACGCATATGTAGTTTTGTACACATCTATCTTTTCAATTACAATTTTTCGTAATATAAAATATCGAAACTGAAAAGAAACTATAAAAATATATAGCAGTTAATTAATTATATATTAATAAATAATAGCATTCGACTCTGATTTTCAGTTAGTTTTAGAAAATTTCAAACATGTTGAAGGCAATTTTTATAATTAC
This sequence comes from Bactrocera zonata, assembly GCA_037783105.1. Classification (NCBI taxonomy): domain Eukaryota; kingdom Metazoa; phylum Arthropoda; class Insecta; order Diptera; family Tephritidae; genus Bactrocera; species Bactrocera zonata. The sequence continues at coordinate 142,340 of JBAWJQ010002017.1, read as the reverse complement.
TACAGTATATCGAGACGGTATCCCTGCGTTGGGAGATAGCAATCAACTGACACGTTTCTACGGAAAAAATCTAAATCGTGGGATACTCTACGGTATTCTATGGTAAAGCGAGCGGTAGAAGCGGTGTTTGCTGATCATTTACTTTGCGCTCTCATAAGATTGGTCGTATCAGCTGATTCGGGCTGCGGGCTTACGCTTTTCACTGTTTCTGCTATAAGTACTACTGAATTAATAAAATTTATTTCGTAATATTTGATCGACAGTAGAGTTAATAAGAATTTCCAAAATAAATTTATATACACAAACAATCGATTTAAATGAGAACAATAATTCTTCTTCTTCTTTACTGGTGTAGGCGCCGCCTACACGATTATAGCCAAGTTTACAAAAGCGCGCCAGTCGTTTCTTCTTTTCGCAACGTGGCGCCAATTGGATATTCCAAGTGAACCCAAGACCTTCTCCACTTGGTCCTTCTAACGGAGTGGAGGTGTTCTTCTTTCTCTGCTCTCCCCGGCGGGTACTGCGCCGAATAGTTTCAGAGCTGGAGTGTTTTCGTTCATTCGGACAACATGACCTAGCCAGTTGTCTTTTAATTCGCTGAACTATGTCAATGTCGTCGTATATCTCGTACAGCTCATCGTTCCATCGAATGCGATATTTGCCGCGGCCAATGCGCAAAAGACCATAAATCTTTCGCTGAACCTTTCTCTCGTAAACTCGCAACGTCGACTCATCGGTTGTTGTCATCTTCAAGAAGAAGATTAAACAAATGATTGAGCTGATTTGGTGATACGTTGCTCTTTAATACGCAAGTATATCTCTTTTTTTAAGGCATAATTGTACCAAAGAATTAGCCAAAGGGTTTGGGTGATCTCGGAGTTTATACATGTATTTAATTCTGCTGTCTTCTACTTCTTTCTTTACCGAACGGATACCAAGGTCTTTATGGATATTTTTGTTACGCATGTACCATGGTGGACACCTGATTGTTCTAAGCATTTTCGATTAGAACCTTGGTATTATATCAATATTAGTTGCACAGGTAGTACTCCACAGTTGAATGTCATACATCCAAATCGGCTTTATGGCCGCATTATATAAAAGCACTTTGTTGCCTAGGCTAGGTATGGAGTTTTAATTTAAAAGCCAATTTTAATTTGCAGCGTGAGCCTTCTATCTATGTGAATAACAAGATATGTTACTTTGTTCGCTTGGGGTACTAAAATATTATTTATTTTTACAGCCGGCCACATTTTTGGTCTTAGCGAAAATGTAACATGCTTACACTTCTGTTCATTCACATTTATACCCCAGATCGCTAGCCATTCTTCGACAGAACTCAAATGCTTCGCTTATATTTGTGATGCTAAAATGTGGCGTTTGTTACGGCTCACTAAAGCTGTGTCATCCGCAAAAATTGAAGTTCATAAATTGTTAGCTGTTGCAAGATCTGCTGTATATACTATATGATGTATAGAGTTGGGCTTAAAATAATGCCCTATGGTACACCAGCCCTTATCTGACTTTCATCAGATATGAAATCTTCCACTTTCACTATAAATTGTCTATTATTTAAATAAGACTCCAATGTTTTACCCAATTGTAAAGGAAGAATTTTTTTAATCTAATATAAACGGCCTTCATGCCACACCTTATCAAATGCCTGAGCTACATCTAAAAATATTGCTGAACAGTACTGCCTGTGCTCATATGCCTTCTTTATCTCGTTAGTAATTGTATTTACTTGCTTTATTGTGTCATTTTTCGCACGAAATCCAAATTGATGCGTTGGTATTGTATTATTTTTGTGGAGGAAAGAGACAAATTTAAAAGTAATACGTTTTGAAATATTTTAGAAAGACAGGGTAGAAGAATGATTGGTCTGTATGAAGACGGCTGTGTTAAGTCTTTCCCAAATTGGATAGTATCCGAAACTACGAAATGCATTGAAATGCAAAATGAGCACCTCTACAGCAATAATTGGTAACTCAATTAGCATTTGTGGTGTAATATTACCATGTCTCGGCGACATTTTGGAGTAAGTTCTTTTATGATTCCAACAATTTCATAAGGTGAAGTCTTAAAAGACTCGAGCGACTCCTTGGCTGTGTTGGGTAAGATTAACAGCTTAAAGTTCTTCTTTGGCAAATTAGGTTGACATACGTTTTATAGGTGATTTGCAAAACAATTAGCATTTTCTTCGTCACCTTGAACCCAATTTCCACCCAAGTCTCGTATAGGCATGTTGGATTCAGTTCCTGGCTTCATGGACTTTTGGGCTTTCCAAAGGGAATTTTGCTTTTTTGAATTTGGACACATCTTCTTTATATACATTTCCGTTTTGAATTCTTCCTCACGTTTAAGGGCTTTTTTAATTAACTTAAAGCAGATTTTAATTGAAGCTGAGTGGAAGGGGAACGATTAGTCTGCTATTCACGTCTTGCACGCCTTTTTTCATTTACAAGATTTTCTATTTCTTTATTGGGGATTTTTCTGAAACCAAGCGGCTTATAGTTTTTGTTTGGTGTTGCTAAGACAGGTGCGCTAGTTAAGCGATGTGTGCCCAGGTTCGTAAAACGAGAACACCACCGAGGAAATTTTCGAAGCAAATATGCCTTCCCAGCTCCCACCAGTGCAAACTACGCACATCGTCCGATTTGAACGAATCGAACTGCCACCATTTTGGATTGCCGTCGAAGCACTGTTCCAGCTCAGAAAAATCACAATGGGCACAACGAAATGCTATACAGTGATAGCTCGCCTCCATCAAGAAACACTCATCGTTGTTGAAAACATACTTAAGGAAGCACTGCTAATCATTATGCCATTCCTTAGGAAAGCCGTTTCAAAATGTTGCTATCCGGCGTCGAACTACGTGATTGACTGCCGACTGAATTGCTGGCAGAAATCCACCGCCAGGGAGGAAATCATTTAGATGCAGAATTTGTGCGCGCTATTTGGTGTGACCGTCTTCCTCTACAGATGCAACTAGCACTTGCTGACACTGGTGAAGAAAACAATGCTTATCTCACGCGAACAGCAGATCGCCTCTTGTAAGTTCAGCGAGGACATTCAGATCTCGGTATAATGGCTGTCCCCACAAACCCGCTGCCAATAGTGACATAAAAAAGCAATTTGACGAGTTGGCGAGGCAATTCAGAAATCTGGTTCAGAGGCTTAACGAAGCATCATTCAACGGAAGCAGTCGCAGTAACAGTACGTCAAGCGCATCACGAGACAATGCTACAAGCACACCTTGTTATTATCATCGGAGATCTGGCCAACGTGCCAAAAAGTGCGCATGGCCCTGCACGTTTCAGGGAAACACGAACGGCCCCCAGTAGACACGGCGGATGCTGGTGGCAACATAACACATCGCCGACTATTCGTTTACGACTGCATATCTGGTACGAAATTCCTCGTCGGCACTGGCGCGGATGTTTTGGTGACTCCACTTTCTCGTAAAGACAAGAAAATACCAACATCTTTTCGACTGCAAGATGCAAACCGTAGCGAAATCGAAACCTACGGAGGTAAGACACTCACCCTCAACATAGGGTTACGGCGTCCGATCCATTGGCTATTCCGTATAGCAAACGTACCATGTTCAATCATCGGTGCAGATCTCATCTATAAGTTTGGATTAGTTGTTGACCTCAAACGTGGTCGCTTAATAGACCCTAACTCAGATTCGTACAGTGTAGGCTGCTATGCAACCGCCCCCATTACAGCGGTCACGGCCCTAACCGAGAGCAACAAATTTACGGCTATCCTTAAAGATTTTCCGGAACTATTGGGAAACCCTTCGAACCACACAGCCATCAAACACTCCGTCAAACATTTCATCCCTACCACCGGGCCACCGTGCATGCCACGTGTTCGACAGTTATGTCCTGAACGCCTCAAAGTGGCCAAGAAAAAGTTCGAGCTGGGTCATTCCAGACCGTCAAATAGCCTCTGGGCTAGTCCCTTACACATGGCCAAGAAGAAAAATGGGAACTGGTGACCTTGCGGAGACTACTGTAGAATCAACTAAAGAACTATTCCTGACCGGTACCCAATCTCGCTTCTTCATGATTATGCCACAATATTAGCAGGAAAGAACATATTTTCTACAACCTATCTCAGATGTACGTTTCATCATATTCCGGTGGCCGAGGAAGATCGCCATAATAACCCCGTTCGGGTTATTCGAGTCATCAGCATGCCATTCAGGCTCCGCAACGCGGCACAGTCCTTTTGGCGTTTTATCAACGGAGCACTCACGGGCCTCGATTGCGTATATGCTTATATCGACGACCTGCTGATAGCATCATCCAGTGAACAACATCACATACAACACCTCCGATTAGTGTTCCAGCGACTTAGCAAATATGGCCTGTGCATTAATGCGGCAATATGTGTTTTGGGTGCTTCCGAAGTCGATTTCTTGGGATATCGAATTTCGAAACTCGGTTCCGCACCACTTCCAAGTCGAGTCCAGGCGCTCCGGATTTCGCAAAACCTGAACAAATTTTAGAGCTAAGAAGATTTGTCGGCGCAATGAACTTCTACCGACGACACATCAGAAGCGCTGCCGCTGCCCAGGCACCCCTCAACAAGTTCTTAAAAGACTTAAAGAAAAACGCAGGCCAGAACCTTGGACAGCAGAATCAGAACAAGCTTTCGTCTACATCAACGAACAACTAACAGCCGCAACTCTCCTAACTCATCCATCACCAGCCGCCGAACTTCGGATTACGTGTGACGCATCTTGTACTGCGCTAGGAGCAGTGCTAGAGCAGAAACATAAAAACGTTTGGAGGCCACTTGGAGTCTTCTCGAAGAAGTTGTCACCCACACAGATTAACTAAAGCATCTATAATAGAGAATTGACGGCTGTATACGAAGTCTGCTGTCAGGACAGATCACAAACCATTGACTTTCGCGTTCCATCAGCAATCGGATAAATCCTCACCTCGCCAGATCAGACAGCTAGGATTCATCAGCCAATTCACGACTAACATTGAATACGTCTCCGGTTCTGACAACAACGTCGCTGACACCTTTTCACCCGTACCACCCGTACCAGCCGTTATTGACTATGATGAGCTGTTCCGAGCGCAGGCCTCGGACGAAGAGCTGCAGCAACTTCTTGCACATAACGAAATATCATTAAGGTTCCAAACGCTTACCTTTGATCCCAATGGGCAGAAGATTTAACAAATAACATCAGACATTCGTGCCAGCACCGTTACGTCGAAAAATGTTTGAAACTTTACATAGCCTCGCACATCCCAGTTGCAAAGTGCAGTGAAACTCATCGCTCAGAGATAAGTGTGGCCACCAATGAACAAAGATGTTACACAGTGGGCTCGAGAATGTGTCCCATGTCAACGTTCCAAAATAGGTCGCCATGTACACGTGGCACCCGCCACATTCCTTATTCTGGACGAGAGTTTCGACCATGTCCATTTAGACCTAGTCGGACATTTGCCGGACTCTCACGGATTCAAGTACTGCATGACTATGGTCGACCGATTTACGAAATGACCAGAAGTGGTACCCATTAAAGACATAACGGCAAGCACGGATGCCAACACATTTTACTCCCATTGGATCGCCCGCTACGGATGCTCCAAGCTGCTCACTACCGATCAAGGTACCCAATTCGAAAGTGAGCTTTTACAGCTCTAGCACGGTTAGTCGGCGGCAAGCGTATTCACATCAGGGCCGTCATCAAGGAAGACTTAAAAGCATCACTCGCGGAATATCTATATGGGACAACACTCTGGGTTCCTGGCGAATTTTTCTCAGATGGAGATCCACCGGAGGACTCCCAATTTTTCTTGAAGGTTTCCGCTCATATATTTGGAAACAAACCATTGCCGTCAAAAATTGTTCTGTTTCAAAGAACTGTCAACATGCACACACGTATTCCTGAGGATCGACGCAACTAAATGGCCACTTGACCAGCCATATTCAGGCCCACATAAAGTGATCAAAAGACTTGATGAACGTGTTTTTGCCATCGAGGTTAACGGCAAGGCTATAAATGTAAGCATCGAATGCCTAAAACCAGCCCATTTGGCCAATGACGAAGTATTCGACAGTACGCCACATAGCCGTATTCTCAGCGGGCTAATGAATTCGCCACGTACATCAACCAGCCTACCTATGCATCAAAGTACTTGAAACATTTGCACCCGCGCTAGGATCTGATAATGGAACTCTTCTTATACAGACGCCAACAAGTGTAAAAGTGTTGAATAGCTTATAAAAATAAAATGTTTTTAATAATTGATGTGGTTTTTTTTATTTCGACACACTGGTTTTGGGCGGGGATTTCAATATTTTCGTTAGGAGAAATACTTATCATTTGATTATGACGTATTTGAATACCGACAGACAATAAAAGGGACACTTATAGATTGCAGTCTGTTTTCCCCCAAAATTATTACATATTTTATTTAAATTATCTTTGTTAAGAGTTCATTTTGACGTGAGATCTAAGTCACCACACACATTGTAAACTGCGCAAGGTGCAATATGATTTCGTGAGTGCATACTATTGACAGTTTGTGCATTGTCTAATGGTGGAAACTTGTTTCTTTGTTTCCTACTATTTCGCAGCCTCGGCAGATGTTGTTGTAGGGCATATCCATTTTGGACGCATGTTCTCTAAACGGACAGTGCAGTGGTATGATAGCAGTTACTATGTAGCTACTTTTCCTGAACCTATTTAATAAGTCCTTAGTTAATTTCTTGTCATATGTTGACCATAACTGTTTAGTTATATTACATTTTGTTATGTTTTCCCATCTGTTATTTGTTGAAATTGTCTATTTTGATCGATCCTAGCGGGCTTGGTATTAGCTCCACCTCGGATTCGTTAAGGAAAGCTCCTGCCTTTGCCAACTCGTCTGCTTTTTCGTTGCCGAAAATGTTCCTGTGGCCGGGAACCCAGATCAAGTATAGGTGGAGCTTGTCTTTTAGTGAGCTCAGTGCTTTCTTGCAATTAGGGACTATGTTGGAATTTGTCATGGGCGAAGACATGACAAGGAGCGCCGCCGCTATCTGTGTATATTGCTGCTCTATGTACTCCTTCGTAGTTTTTCAATAGGCTTCGCAGGTTTTCTCTATGACCAGTACTTCCGCTTAGAAGATGCTAGCCGAGCTCGATAGACGGATAGAGAGAGAAATGTCCAAATCATCCGAAAGTACTTACTCCGTAGTCGATTTTGGACCCGTCGGTATAGACTGAGATGGTATCTTCCTCCCCTAGTATGCCATTCTCGTCTAGAGCAGTGCTTCCCAAACTTAGTTTTGCCATGACCCGATAATTTTCACACTGTCCTTTCGTGACCCACCTAATAATATTAAACTCAAGACGGTTACTTGAGATTAAATAATACACGTTTAATAATAGTAAGAGAAATGTTTTATTAACATTAAATTATAATGTCTTACAATATTTCTGAAAAAAATGGTTCATATGATACAAGATCACGCATATGTGACTCAGAGAATGCTTTCCGCACTACAATTCTGTAAGATCTGTTAGTCGTCCAATCGAACATCATACAGAATTCAATTTGCACCTTCTCTATATCATTAAGTTCTCTTGCGGAGCTGTTAGCGCTTGAAATGAGCTTTCCAAAAAGGTATAGCATGACCCGATGCGACGAATAAAACTAGAACTACGCGCTTTCATCGCCAACTAGCGAAAATACCTCAAGACTTTTTTGACAACCTAATATAAACTATATCTCTGCCTGGCTAACAATTCTGTAGATCTTGGAACAAGAGGGTGTAAACCTCTGCATCTTGCCACCACCAATCTCTGGTGGTGGTATAGGAAACGAGATTGCCCCATAAAGTCGACAAATTGACACCTGCTTATCATACAATATTAAATGACATCCTTGAACGATTTTCATCTTTCCCTCGAGCCGTCACAGTAGTCAATGCTCAAATTTATAGAGCGTACCGCACTTAAAGTCAAAGGAACAAGTTATCTTCAACGCGGTACATTGACGCACCTAGACCCACAAAAGGCAAAGGTCGCTCTTATCGCATCTACTCAAGCGCGCTACTTCAGCCGTGACATATCATTACTAAAAGAATCCAAACCTATTGACAAAAAGAGTTCACTCCCAGTATTAAATTAGTTTATAGACACGAAAGGTCTACCTCGGGCGATTGGTCGGCTTAGTAATACAAACCTAACATATAACGAACGCCATCCCATAATAATACCAGAGAAGTCCCCATTCGCGACATTATTCCTTAGTTATATCCACACACTAATGCTGCACACGAGCATCGCCTTTGCAATATATGTACCATATATATGTCAAGAGTATTATATTCCGCGTCTTAAGTCCCAAATAAAAGAAGTGCATGTTCATGTGCAAGATTTGCACTATGCAAAGGCTAAGTAGCTGTCTTTATATGTTTCACGACAAAGGCAGTAAACCATGAGCTATGTACTAATCTGATGACGAAGGCTTTTCTTGCCGCATTTGCTCGTTTCGTCGATCGATGTGCCTTCCCATCAAATGAGCGATAATGGCAATTTATACCCTCTTGCGATCCTAATATGGGTGGTTTTTGGGAGTTAACTGTTGTTGGATTAAAATCTCATTTCAAGAAGCAAGCTGTCAACTTCAAATTTAATTATGAAGAATTCGCGATATTATTAATTAAAATCGCAAGATCGCTCCGATTTCACAGCCCTAACTCCACGCCATTTTTTAAAAGGAGCACCCATTCTGGTCACACTTAAGCCTATCCTTATTAAATAGATGGGAGACAATTAAAATTCCCGTTATAATTTCAGTCGCTAATGAAAAGAGGACTATATAAGGGACCTCCACAAGAGGTATCGATGGAAAACTACAGAAAATGCGCCAAAAATTGGAGATTGTATCCTGAGTCATAACGATTGTCTCCTTTCTACCGATTGACGGCTTGGCCGCATAGAGAAGCTTTACGAAGGCTCCGATGGTCATATTCGCGTAACCGATTTCCATACGCCATCATGAAACCTAACAAGACCGTTCGTTAAACTATGCTTTTATCGACCGCGGATAGCATCGAAACGAAAATCGATAAAACCTTCAAATAAACCGGTTATTTAAAAGTAACAACCAAAACAACACAAATGGTCAATTAACAATGATAACCCACTCATGTCTCATAACGTGGCAGCACTATATGCAAAAGATTATAATTCAAATAACACTCTTCAATACAGATCAACATGAATCCAGAATGCCACCAGCTCCGACGCCAACCATTCGTTCCGCTGTCCATGTGCCACGTCAAGTGGCAGGCCCAGTTGTAGCGCCCCGAACCACCACTAACACCACACCAACGGCTCCTCGTAGTGGAACGCCGCACCAGCAGCAAACGGTTGGCGCACTGCGCAATATTTAAGGAGTTTTCACTTCAGCAACGCCATTAGGCCATCCAGTCACACGGCCATTGTCTTAATTATCATAATTGTATGTTATGCTAAATATGTATACTGCACCGAACCACCAGCACTGTCTCGTCGACCAATAACATTACACACAGCAGTATTGTAGCTACGCTCCAGCTATTGCAACAAGACCTAGGATGAAATATTTGCCTAGGGGGGCCGAGATGGCAAAATGAGCCTGCGTCGAATACTTTCAGAGCTGGAGTGTTTTCATCCATCCGGACAACATGACCTAGCCAGCGTAGCCGCTGTCTTTTAATTCGCTGAACTATGTCAATGTCGTCGTATATCTCGTACAGCTCATCGTTCCATCGAATGCGATATTCGCCGTGGCCAATGCGCAAAGGACCATAAATCTTTCGCAGAACCTTTCTCTCGAAAAATCTTAAGTTCGACTCATCGGTTGTTGTCATCGTACAAGCCTCTGCACCGTATAGCAGGACGGGAATTATGAGCGACTTATAGAGTTTGGTTTTTGTTCGTCGAGAGAGGACTTTACTTTTCAATTGCCTACTCAGTCCGAAGTAGCACCTGTTGGCAAGAGTAATCCTGCGTTGGATTTCCAGGCTGACATGGTTGGTGGTGTTTACGCTGGTTCCAAGATAGACGAAATTATCTACAACTTCAAAGTTATGACTGTCAACAGTGACGTGGGAGCCAAGTCGCGAGTGCGACGACTGTTTGTTTGATGACAGTAGATATTTCGTCTTGCCCTCGTTCACTGCCAGACCCATTTGTGTAGCTTCCTTGTTAAGTCTGGAGAAAGCAGAACTAACGGCGCGGGTGTTGAGGCCGATGATATCAATATCATCGGCATACGCCAGCAGCTGTACGCTCTTATAAAAGATTGTACCTGCTCGATTCAGTTCTGCAGCTCGAATAATTTTCTCCAGCTCCAGATTGAAAAAGTCGCACGATAGGGAGTCGCCTTGTCTGAAACCTCGTTTGGTATCGAACGGCTCGGAGAGGTCCTTCCCGATCCTGACGGAGCTTTTGGTGCTGCTCAGCGTCAGTTTACACAGCCGTATTAGTTTTGCGGGGATACCAAATTCAGACATCGCGGCATAGAGGCAGCTCCTTTTCGTGCTGTCGAAAGCAGCTTTGAAATCGACGAAGAGGTGGTGTGTGTCAATTCTCCTTCCACGAGTCTTTTCCAAGATTTGGCGCATGGTGAATAACTTGTCGGTTGTTGATTTGCCAGGTCTAAAGCCACACTGATAAGGTCCAATCAGTTTGTTGACGGTGGGCTTTAATCTTTCACACAATACGCTCGACAGAACCTTATATGCGATGATAAGGAGGCTAATCCCACGGTAGTTGGCGCAGATTGTAGGGTCTCCTTTTTTATGGATTGGGCATAGCACACTTAAATTCCAATCGTTGGGCATGCTTTCGTCCGACCATATTTTACAAAGAAGCTGATGCATGCTCCTTACCAGTTCTTCGCCGCCGTGTTTGAATAGCTCGGCCGGCAATCCGTCAGAGGATGGGATCATGTGTAGAAGTTCACGCAACTGAGGAAAGTTCTCTGATCGCCATTCACTTGGGAGTGGCCAGAAACGATTCTTTTACATATGGAGTCATGTGTAGAAGTTCACGCAAGTGAGGAAAGTTCTCTGATCGCCATTCACTTGGGAGTGGCCAGAAACGATTCTTTTACATATGACTCAAGCAGCTCACGACTTCCGGTCTCTGACCAAGTATCCTCTGGGTAGCCTAAGAACATCCGTTTGAAGGCGAGCTAAAGTGAGAAGGCGAAATATCCCCTACTAAGGGTTGTGCGCTGGGTTTGGGACCCGCCACGTAAAAAAACGCACCAATGAAAACAACCAAACAGCCTCGGATGAGAGACCCCCCTTTTGATGACGACCACGGCAAACGCAATAAGGACTATGATTTGAGGGCATGCACTTGGAATGTCCGGTCCCTTAATTGGGAAGGTGCCGCTGCCCAGCTGGTTGATGTCCTCGTGAAAATAAAGGCTGACATCACCGCCGTCCAAGAAATGCGATGGACGGGACAAGGACAGAGACGAGTAGGTCCTTGTGACATCTACTGCAGTGGCCATATAAAGGAGCGCAAGTTTGGTGTTGGATTCGCGGTGGGAGAGAGACTCCGTCGCCGAGTAATATCATTCACTCCGGAGAATGAACGTCTAGCCACAATCCGCATCAAAGCGAGGTTCTTCAACATACCGCTGATTTGCGCCCACGCCCGACGGAAGAGAAGGACGATGTGACCAAAGATGCCTTTTATGAGTGCTTGGACCGCACTTATGAGAGATGCCCCCGCCACGATGTCAAAATCGTGCTTGGCGACTTCAACGCCAGGGTGGGCAAAGAAGGTATCTTTGGCACTACGGTCGGTAAATTCAGCCTCCACGAGGAAACATCCCCAAATGGGTTGAGGCTGATCGACTTCGCCGGGGCCCGAAATATGGTTATCTGTAGTACTAGATTCCAGCATAAGAAGATACATCAAGCTACCTGGCTGTCTCCGGATCGAAAAACCACCAACCAGATCGATCATGTTGTGATAGACGGAAGACACGTCTCCAGTGTTTTAGATGTGCGTGCGCTACGAGGACTCGGACCACTATATTGTTGCAGCCAAAACTCGCACCCGCCTCTGTGCAGCAAAAAACGCACGCCAACGAACACAAGGAAGGTTCGACGTCGAGAAGCTGCAATCACAACAGACAGCCGAACGATTTTCTACTCCTGCGCTCTGAGAGCACTCGTCAACAACTCGGTATAAGGGAACTGTGGGACGGCATTTCAAACTCCTTACGTACAGTTGCAACCGAAACCATTGGTTTTCGGAAAGTGCAAAGGAACAGCTGGTACGACGAGGAGTGCCGTGTCGCAGCGGAGAGAAAACAGGCTGCCTACCTCGCAAAGTTACGATCGACCACAACACGTGCGGGATGGGATAGATACCGAGAGTTGAAAAGGGAAGAGAGACGCATTTGTAGACAGAAAAAGAAAGAGGCCGAAATGCGTGAGTACGAAGAGCTTGATAAGCTGGCCGACAGGGGTAATGCTCGAAAATTCTACGAAAAGATGCGGCGGCTTACAGAAGGTTTCAAGACCGGAGCATACTCTTGTAGAACCCCCCAAGGTGATCTAGTCACCGATGCCCAGAGCATACTTAAATTATGGAGGGAACACTTCTCCAGCCTGCTGAATGGCAGTGAACACACAACACCAGGAGAAAACGAACCCGATACCCCAATCGATGATGATGGAGCAGATGTTCCATTGCCCGACCATGAAGAAGTTCGAATAGCAATTGCCCGCCTGAAAAACAACAAAGCGGCAGGGGCCGACGGATTGCCGGCCGAGCTATTCAAACATGGCGGCGAAGAGCTGATAAGGAGCATGCATCAGCTTCTTTGTAAAATATGGTCGGACGAAAGCATGCCCAACGATTGGAATTTAAGTGTGCTATGCCCAATCCATAAAAAATGAGACCCCACAATCTGCGCCAACTACCGTGGGATTAGCCTCCTCAACATCGCATATAAGGTTATGTCGAGCGTATTGTGTGAAAAATTAAAGCCCACCGTCAACAAACTGATTGGACTTTATCAGTGTGGCTTTAGACCTGGTAAATCAACAACCGACCAGATATTCACCATACGCCAAATCTTGGAAAAGACCCGTGAAAGAAGAATCGACACACACCACCTCTTCGTCGATTTCAAAGCTGCTTTCGACAGCACGAAAAGGAGCTGCCTTCATGCCGCGATGTCTGAATTTGGTATCCCCTCAAAACTAATACGGCTGTGTAAACTGACGTTGAGCAGCACCAAAAGCTCCGTCAGGATCGGGAAGGACCTCTCCGAGCCGTTCGATACCAAACGAGGTTTCAGACAAGGCGACTCCCTATCGTGTGACTTTTTCAATCTGCTGCTGGAGAAAATTATTCGAGCTGCAGAACTGAATCGAGCAGGTACAATCTTTTACAAGAGTGTACAGCTGCTGGCGTATGCCGATGATATTGATATCATCGGCCTCAACACCCCCGCCGTTAGTTCTGCTTTCTCCAGACTGAACAAGGAAGCAACTCAAATGGGTCTGGCAGTGAACGAGGGCAAGACGAAATATCTCCTGTCATCAAACAAACAGTTGTCGCACTCGCGACTTGGCACTCACGTCACTGTTGACAGTTAACTTTGAAGTTGTAGATAATTTCGTCTATTTAGGAACCAGCATTATCACCACCAACAATGTCAGCCTGGAAATCCAACGCAGGATTACTCTTGCCAACAGGTGCTACTTCGGACTGAGTAGGCAATTGAAAAGTAAAGTCCTCTCTCGACGAACAAAAACCAAACTCTATAAGTCGCTCATAATTCCCGTCCTGCTATACCGTGCAAAGGCTTGTACGATGACAACAACCGATGAGTCGAACTTAAGAGTTTTCGAGAGAAAGGTTCTGCGAAAGATTTATGGTCCTTTGCACATTGGCCACGGCGAATATCGCATTCGATGGAACGATGAGCTGTACGAGATATACGACGACATTGACATAGTTCAGCGAATTAAAAGACAGCGGCTACGCTGGCTAGGTCATGTTGTCCGGATGGATGAAAACACTCCAGCTCTGAAAGTATTCGACGCAGTACCCGCCGCGGGAAGCAGAGGAAGAGGAAGACCTCCACTCCGTTGGAAGGACCAAGTGGAGAAGGACCTGGCTTCGCTTGGAATATCCAATTGGCGCCACGTAGCGAAGAGAAGAAACGAGTGGCGCGCTGTTGTTGACTCGGCTATAATCGCGTATGCGGTGCCTACTCCAGTAAAGAAGAAGAAGATAGTGCATTTCAATTGTTCCAACTCAAGGTTGTTTCTGCATTCTTTTTACTGAAACAAAAGGTTGTTTTGATGTTTGTTACTATACGCCGTCGAACGACTGAAAAGGTGTATTGCGCTTATCTCGCGCTCCACCTTGATAAAGAAAGAAGTAGAAAACAGCAGAATTAAATATATATCTAAACTCCGAAATCAGCTAAACCCTTTGGCAAATGCTTTGGTATATTCCTGCGATCAAACGTGCCTTGAAAGAAGAGATATGCCTGTGTACTAAGGAGCAACGTATCGTCAGAACAGCTCAATCACTTGCTTCAGCTTGTCTAGATTTTAAATGGATTTAATATCTTATAACTTATTGTTAGGCTTTTAAACAGAAAGCAGGTTCAATAAATAAAAAGATATTGTAAAAAACAAAAAAATGGGGCTCTTGTACGCTAAAGAAACAATACAATATCAGGAAATTAAATGGAATAGAAAAGCAGCATATGCAGGTGTTTACAGTGCAATGAAGTCATGTCCGATTAACGCGCTTAATGTGATCCTGTATCAACTACCCATAGCTATCGTTATTCACAAAAACGCAGCATGTTCTGCAATAACAATAAAAGAATTGGGTGGTTGGAGTCAGCAGAACTATGGACATAGTGATATCCTAAACCAGTGGTTCCCAAACATATTTTGTCTACCGCCTACTTTGAAAATAAATATTTTTTTAGCGCCCCCATTTTTTCACCTATTTAAAAACCACGATAACTTCAAATTAATTATTGTGACCTATACATGTATATTAACGGAGAATTCTAAACGAAACTTTTACTATAACCAGCAACTTGAAACCTGAGCGCAGTAGGTAACATACAACGGCGCTTAGGTCTCAAGTTAACTAATAAGAATGATTATTGAAACACAACTTTATAGTATTAAAACAGAGAATCTTTTATTAAAAATAAAACTAAAATAATCGATCCATATATAAAAACTAATGTGAAGGATGAATCTGATGCTGTTTAATAAGTTTGTTAATATCAGGTTCCAATTTACTCAAGAACAGTCGCAAGTCGCCACGTTCGGTAACAAGCAAACGATTTCTATTTTTAGTACATCACTAAATCCACGTTTACACAAATATGACGATGGGAATGCTATCAAGAATCGTTGAACGATTGACCACAATCCAGGGTACAATTGCGAGATCGGTTTTTGTAGCCAAAATTCTTGGTAACCATTCATGAACTTGATTTTTATTTCCTCGTTTGTTGTCATTTCTATAAGTTCTTCTTCCAGCTGAGGTGACATCGCTGTGTTGACATTTGAAAACGGATCCAACACCCAGTCTGGTATTTCCAAGTTCAAAATGTCCTGGTATCGTTCGGTGAAATCAATGTGGAGGTTTTCCAAATGTTGGCAGTAGGCAAACAATTCGTCGTTACTGCATGATACTGATAAATTCGGAAAATTGTGAAACTCACGTCTGCCTAGATTCTTTTTGTGTAGAAGCAGTTTGGCTGCGAAAGCAGCAACGACGTTTTTTGTTTTAATTAAATTTAGTTTATCGCCTTGCAGTTGGAGATTCATGTCGTTGAACAATTTTTACAGGTCTGTCATGTAAGCTATATCAGTCTTTGATGTTATGAGCTTGTCTTGAAATTCTGTATCTTTAGTTTCCAAGAACTCTATAACAGAGTCAAACAGATTGTAGAATCGAGTCAGACAATTGCCTCTTGATAGCCAACGAACTTCAGTATGAAACAACAAACGATTGAAATCTTCGTCATTAGTAACACAAAGCTGATGAAATAATCTATCATTCAAAGAGCTGTTGCGGATTTTATTGACTGCTTTGATGACATATTGCAGTGATTGAAATAGTTGTTCACTTAAGTTTCTAGCACCTAAATGTTGTCTATGAATAACGCAATGTACACCAAGGACATCTGGAATTTTAGTTTTTAAATGCGCCATCCGTAGCAATTGAAATAATATTTTTCAAAGAAATCTCTTTCTCATCGCAAAACTATTCCAATATATTGAATATGGTTTCGCCTTTTGTATCCGTCTCTAAATTTCTAGCAAATAATAGTTCTTCACATATTTTTTCATCTTTAATAAACCTCACGTAAGACAACAACAATGCTTCATTAGTTGGTAAAGTGGACTCATCGAGCTGAATTGAGAATTGGCTGGTCATCTTCTCCGATGTTATGTGGTTTGCCTTTTTGAGCAATTAACAAAGAGACATTGTACGAAGCTTGAAGTCCGTCGTCATCTTGCTTGGCAGCCACCGAAAATAGTTTTGCTACACTTGGCTGAGTATTTATTATGCTTCTTCTCTAGGTCTTGAAAATATGCTACAAATTAATAAAAAACTTAGTTAGGTTTTTTATGTTATTTATTTTTTTTCTCTTGCTTACGCAAGAGCAGCCGTTTCCACCGGTAGAGTTATTACAACTGAATTTGATTATTAAAATATTGCGGCGACTACGCCTAAATACCTGACTCTTAGTTGCTTTGCCGTGTGACTTGCAAAAGTGCAATTCGGCAATTTACCTCTTGCTCCTATTACCTTTTCCGGTGTTGTTGTTGTCACGCGCTACCTGGTTGACACTTCGCTCAAACCTGCCGACGCAGCGTCAGCGATATCGGTGGGAGTGGAGTGTTGACCGGATACGTGTTTACCGGTGTTAACTACCCCCCTCTTGAAATGAAGGCGTCCTCGGCTTCTTTGATGACTTTATTCAATATCACCATGCTAGTTCGTCTTCGTTTCACTAAGATTGCTCCAATTACAGACATGACAAATAGGAGCAAGAGAAGTGCGCCCCCTGATTGTAATGAACGGGCGTTAACGAGATCATGTAGCCCCGCTATGTGCTTAATGTTCCTCATATTTACTTTCTGTAAGTATGGTATAGAGGATGGAGTCATGTGTAGAAGTTCACGCAAGTGAGGAAAGTTCTCTGATCGCCATTCACTTGGGAGTGGCCAGAAACGATTCTTTTACATATGACTCAAGCAGCTCACGACTTCCGGTCTCTAACCAAATATCCTCTGGGTAGCCTAAGAACATCCGTTTGAAGGCGAGCTAAAGTGAGAAGGCGAAATATCCCCTACTTAGGGTTGTGCGCTGGGTTTGGGACCCGCCACGTAAAAAACGCACCAATGAAAACCAACAATCAGCCTCGGATGAGCGACCCCCCTTTTGATAACGACCATGGCAAGCGAAATAAGGACTACGAATTGAGGGCATGCACCTGGAATGTCCGGTCCCTTAATTGGGAAGGTGCCGCTGCCCAGCTGGTTGATGTCCTCGTGAAAATAAAGGCTGACATCACCGCCGCCCAAGAAATGCGATGGACGGGACAAGGACAGAGACGAGTAGCTCCTTGTGACACTTACTACAGTGGCCATATAAAGGAGCGCAAGTTTGGTATTGGATTCGTGATGGGAGAGAGACTCCGTCGCCGAGTACTATCATTCACTCCGGAGAATAAACGTCTAGCCACAATCCGCATCAAAGCGAGGTTCTTCAACATATCGCTGATTTGCGCCCACGCCCCGACGGAAGAGAAGGACGATGTGA
The DNA here is from genome assembly GCA_037783105.1 of Bactrocera zonata. Taxonomy (NCBI): domain Eukaryota; kingdom Metazoa; phylum Arthropoda; class Insecta; order Diptera; family Tephritidae; genus Bactrocera; species Bactrocera zonata. The sequence continues at coordinate 124,480 of JBAWJQ010002017.1, read as the reverse complement.
CCAAAGATGACTTTTATGAGTGCACTTATGAGAGATGCCCCCGCCACTATGTCAAAAGCGTGCTTGGCGACTTCAACGCCAGGGTGGGCAAAGAATTTATCTTTGGTACGACCCAAATGGGTTGAGGCTGATCGACTTCGCCGGGGCCCGAAATATGGTTATCTGTAGTACTAGATTCCAGCATAAGAAGATACATCAAGCTACCTGGCTGTCTCCGGATCGAAAAACCACCAACCAGATCGATCATGTTGTGATAGACGGAAGACACGTCTCCAGTGTTTTAGATGTGCGTGCGCTCCGAGGTCCTAACATCGACTCGGACCACTATATTGTTGCAGCCAAAATTCGCACCCGCCTCTGTGCAGCAAAAAACGCACGCCAACGAACACAAGGAAGGTTCGACGTCGAGAAGCTGCAATCACAACAGACAGCCGAACGATTTTCTACTCCTGCGCTCTGAGAGCACTCGTCAACAACTCGGTATAAGGGAACTGTGGGACGGCATCTCAAACTCCTTACGTACAGCTGCCACCGAAACCATTGGTTTTCGGAAAGTGCAAAAGAACAGCTGGTACGACGAGGAGTGCCGTGTCGCAGCGGAGAGAAAACAGGCCGCCTACCTCGCAACGTTACGATCGACCACAACACGTGCGGGATGGGATAGATACCGAGAGTTGAAGAGGGAAGCAAGACGCATTTGTAGACAGAAAAAGAAAGAGGCCGAAATGCGTGAGTACGAAGAGCTTGATAAGCTGGCCAACAGGGGTAATGCTCGAAAATTCTACGAAAAGATGCGGCGGCTTACAGAAGGTTTCAAGACCGGAGCATACTCTTGTAGAACACCCAAAGGTGATCTAGTCACCGATGCCCAAAGCATACTTAAATTATGGAGGGAACACTTCTCCAGCCTGCTGAATGGCAGTGAACGTACAACGCCAGGAGAAGGCGAACCCGATTCCCCAATCGATGATGATGGAGCAGACGTTCCATTGCTCGACCATGAAGAGGTTCGAATAGCAATTGCCCGCCTGAAGAACAACAAAGCGGCAGGGGCCGACGGATTGCCAGCCGAGCTATTCAAACACGGCGGCGAAGAACTGGTAAGGAGCATGCATCAGCTTCTTTGTAAAATATGGTCGGACGAAACCATGCCCAACGATTGGAGTTTAAGTGTGCTATGCCCAATCCATAAAAAAGGAGACCCCACAATCTGCGCCAACTACCGTGGGATTAGCCTCCTCAACATCGCATATAAGGTTCTGTCGAGCGTATTGTGTGAAAGATTAAAGCCCACCGTCAACAAACTGATTGGACCTTATCAGTGTGGCTTTAGACCTGGTAAATCAACCACCGACCAGATATTCACCATGCGCCAAATCTTGGAAAAGGCCCGTGAAAGGAGAATCGACACACACCACCTCTTCGTCGATTTCAAAGCTGCTTTCGATAGCACGAAAAGGAGCTGCCTCTATGCAGCGATGTCTGAATTTGGTATCCCCGCAAAACTAATACGGCTGTGTAAACTGACGCTGAGCAACACTCAAAGCTCCGTCAGGATCTGGAAGGACCTCTCCGAGCCGTTCGATACCAAACGAGGTTTCAGACAAGGCAACTCCCTATCGTGCGACTTTTTCAACCTGCTTCTGGAGAAAATAGTTCGAGCTGCAGAACTCAACAGAGAAGGTACCATCTTCTATAAGAGTGTACAACTGCTGGCGTATGCCGATGATATTGATATCATCGGCCTCAACACCCGCGCCGTTAGTTCTTCTTTCTCCAGACTGGATAAGGAAGCAATGGGTCTGGCAGTGAACGAGGGCAAGACGAATTATCTCCTGTCATCAAACAAACAGTCGTCGCACTCGCGACTTGGCTCCCACGTCACTGTTGACAGTCATAACTTTGAAGTTGTAGATAATTTCGTCTATTTAGGAAATAGTTGTTACACCACCAACAATGTCAGCCTGGAAATCCAACGCAGGATTACTCTTGCCAACAGGTGCTACTTTGGACTGAGTAGGCAATTGAAAAGTAAAGTCCTCTCTCGACGAACAAAAGCCAAACTCTATAAGTCGCTCATAATTCCCGTCCTGCTATACCCTGCAGAGGCTTGGACGATGACAACAACCGATGAGTCGACCTTAAGAGTTTTCGAGAGAAAAGTTCTGCGAAAGATTTATGGTCCTTTGCGCGTTGGCCACGACGAATATCGCATTCGATGGAACGATGAGCTGTACGAGATATACGACGACATTGACATAGTTCAGCGAATTAAAAGACAGCGGCTACGCTGGCTAGGTCATGTTGTTCGGATGGATGAAAACACTCCAGCTCTGAAAGTATTCGACGCAGTACCCGCCGCGGGAAGCAGAGGAAGAGGAAGACCTCCACTCCGTTGGAAGGACCAAGTGGAGAAGGACCTGGCTTCGCTTGGAATATCCAATTGGCGCCAAGTAGCGAAGAGAAGAAGCGACTGGCGCGCTGTTGTTGACTCGGCTATAATCGCGTAAGCGGTGCCTACGCCAGTAAAGAAGAAGAATTCATTTTACCAATTTATTTCTTAAAATATATTTGATTTTAGATTTATAGTCTCTTGACGCAACACCAGTTAACTGGAGAGCATCATGATCCTTCAACATTGATAGGCAGCAGGGCGAGCTTGTGAAGGGGGCACTTAACTGTGCCTGCTTTGATTGCCACGTCTGTCAGACGTACCTTGCCGTTCCACGTTGCCTATAGCGCACACGGTGAGGTGTTTGGCGGACTTCACTACCGCCTCCCATTATCCGCTGAAGAACGGTGCCCTCGGTGGTACAAAGACGAATTTGAACCCTTCTTCGTCGTCGAATCCCATTAATTCCGGAGACTGGGACAGAAACGCTTCTTTGAGTTCGCGCAGCTTGCGATCAGCACCGACGAAGTTGGTTGCGTTGTCGCTGTATATCGTCTGGGACATCCCTCGGTGACCAATGAACCTCTTTAGGGCGAAAATGAAGGAATTAGTCAATAAGTCAGAAACTAATTCTAAGTGTACTGCTTTTGAAGTGAAGCAAACGAAAACTACGACGACTTTCACGGTTGGTCGACCGCGTATTTTTAATGTTATGTGAAATAGACCACAAAAATCTACGCCACGTATAAGAGAGGGTCGTAGCGCTCGAAGTCTTTCGACTGGCAAGTTTCCCATTAGTTGAGTTTACAACTTCGGCTTGTAATGAAAGCAATGAATACAGTTTTCTACGGTTCTAATGCATGCTTCTCTTGCATTTATCAGCCATATGAATTCTCGAAAAAACGCAACCAACGCTCTATCCCCTGCTTTCAAAAAAGCAGAAACCGTAAATAATTGATAACGAAATGTGAGTTTTTATTTCGTAATAATGGTAATTTGGCATCGTATGGGAGAGATGCATTTAAAAGGCGACCTCCTATTCGGATTAATTTGAATGAAAGCGACATTTCTGAGTACTCATGCAATGCGTTTTTTGCAAGTTTGCGGGTAGTGCCTCTAGAAAAGCAAGAGAAAATAAGCAAAGAAAATATATTTTTGTGTGTAAGTAAATAAATATTTTCATTGTGATTTAAGGAATGTGAATGAAGATTGGTAGGTTTTATACAAAATTTCAAAATGTACTATACTTCATAATAATGATTTTAGCTAATAATGATTTAGGATAAGTTTAACGATTTCCTTCAAGACACAATTGTTGATTTCGTGTTTCTTCGCAAAACCAGTGTTGCCATATTCGCATTTTATTGAAAAAATGTATTAAAAATTAGTACCAGATTTCTTCAGAGCTGCAAACTAGCACAAGAAAATTCACTTTCAATACTTTTACTGCAGGAAATTTTCTTGACCATTTCTTAAGCGTTTTTTATATGAAGTTTTTACATTTCTTAAGAACTAGATCCTAAGCTAAAAGGCCTTCATACCATCCCTTATCGAACGTCTGAGCTACGTCTAGAAATATAGTTGAACAGTACTCCCTGCGCTCGAGTGCTTTCCTGATTTCGTTGGTAATTCTATTTACTTGCTCTAGATTGCGATGTTTAGCACGAAAACTGAAATGGTGCGTTCGTATTATACTATTTTCGTGGAGGAAAGGAGTCATCTTTGACAGTAACACTTTTTCAAATATTTTAGAAATACAGATATAAGTCTCCTACTTATTGGTCTGTAGGAGGACGGCTGTGTCTGTGTCTTAAGTCTTTCCGAGGTTTTTCTATCATCATGATCCACGACTTTTTCCACGAAGTTGGATATCTTTTATTACATTAATATATTATATCAAACATAATTATTGGGTTTTTTGTTGGTAGAACGTTGCTCTCCAGTAGGCTGGTCTCTTTAAAGGTGTTTGATTGCATGAATTTACCAAGGCATTAGCCAATGGGTTTGGATGTTCGCGAAGTTTCGAAATATATCTCATTCGGTCCTCTATCTACTTCTTTACCATAGTGATATCAAGACCTTTATGAAGGATTTCATTGCGATGTACCATGGTGAACCCGTGATTGCTCTAAGCATTTTAGAATTCATTGTATAACAGGACTTTGTCGTCTAGGCCAAGTTTAGAACTTTTGTTTAAAATCTAATTTAAATTTGCTGCTCTTAACTTCATGCAAGTTATTTTAAATAAATAATAAATTTCCTGTTTCTTAAATATGACTCCAATTCGTAAAATAAAACGTTTTTAGATTTTCCATAAAAGGCCTTTATGCCAGACTATATTAAACGCCTGAGCTACATCTAGAAAAATAGCTGAACTGTGCTCGAATGCTTTCCTGATTTCGTTGGTAATTCTATTTACTTGCTCTACAGTGCCATGTTTAGCAAGAAAACCGAATTGGTGCGTTGGTATTACTTTCGTTGACGAAAGGGGCCTTTGATAGTAACACTTTTTCAAATATTTTAGAAATACAGGATAAGAGGCTTAATGGTCTGTTATTTATCATGATGATCTGCGAATTTTTCCACGAAGTTGGAGGGTATTCGAAACCAAGAATTGCATTAAAGAGCAAGGAGAGCACCATTATAGTAATATTCGGTAGCTCAATTACCATTTTTGGAATAATATTATCGTGCCCTGATGCCGTTTTCGGATTTAGCTCTTTTATGATTCTAGTAACTTCAGAACTAGAAGTCCTAATAGACACAAGCGACTCGTTAGCGGTATTGCTCAAAGTTGGCAACTTAAAGTTGTTTTGTGAGCAGTTAGGTTGAAATACCTTTTCTAGGTGATTTGCAAAGCAACTTGCCCTTTCATCATCACTACGTGCCCAATTATCATTCAACTGTCTTAGAGGCATGTTGGAATCTACTGGAGGCTTAAAAGACTTTTGGGCTTTCCAAAGAGAGTTTTGCTTGCTGGGATTTGGACACAGTTTCTTTATATATATATGTATATATAATTTTAACATATGTACAGCAGATTTCAGTTGAAGCAGAGTCAAAGGGGAGCAACTTAACTGCCATTCACGTCTAGCTCGCCATTTCTCATTTACAAGTTTTTCTATTTCATTATTGGTGATCTTTCTAAAACCAACTGGTTTATTGATTATTTTTATCATGGGCTGTTCGTACAACTTTTTAGTACAGGAGAATGACAGATGATAAGTATGTACATGTATCAGCTGTCATGAGCGATCTATCTATATTTTTGACTACAGCAAAATCTATTAAGTCTGGTATTTTTTTTTATCACTGGGCCAGTATGTCGGCTTACCAGGAGATATTATGTCCAGGTTATTATGCTTATTCATAATAGTGTAGTATAGCTGTCGTCCTTTCGGATTAATAAGTTGGAAGCCCCAATACGAGTGTTTTGTGTTGTAATCTCCACCTGCTAAAAATCTGGAAATCTTTGCACTCACCTTTTTGATTTTTTATACCACCAATAAAGTCAGTAGCGCAAGAAAGGAAAATAAAGACCTGTTGACGTTGCTGAGGGGTCATCCCCTTGAAGATGCCACAGCGTGGCAACCGATGACGACGGCGACATATAGCGCACTCGAGTTGCGGCGGTTCCGGGGCCGTTGATCGCGTTTCGTTATGTGGAGTCGTTAAAACTGCTCGGGGAGCTGCGGTGGCTATGGTGGTTCGCGGCGCTGCGACTGGTGTAGTCTTCGAGCGCGGAACGGTAACGGCCGAACGTATTGTGGGCGTGGGCGCAGTTGGCATCTCGGCATCCATTTTTATCTGTTAAAAGATTTTATTTTAATTAACATATACATATATATATTCATATGGGCATTGGTGCCACGAAATGTTGCACGAGTGAGTGGTCATGTGGATCGACTCCCTTTTCTTGGTTTTTGTTGCTAGTTATTGATGTTGGAGCATTTTATCATTATTTATTTTTCGTTTCTTTGTTTGTTAATTACGGTTACGTTATTTTCGGTTTTATCGGCGGTTGGCTAAAAGCATAGCTTGACGAGCGGCCTGGTTAGTGCTCCCGTTTTGGCGCGGAGATCGACTACGCGAATATGACGGTCGGAGCCGTAGTAGAGCTTCTCTATGCGGCCAAGCCGCCATTCGGTGAGGGGAAGACAATCGTCATTGATTAAGACACAATCTCCAAGCTTAGGCGCATTTTCTGTGATTTTCCATCGGTACCTTCTGTGGAGGTCCTTTAAATAATCATTTTTCCATCGGCGACTGAAGTCATGATGGAGAATTTTAATTCTTTCCCAACGATTTAATAAGGAAAGCGACTCCACGCCTGGCTCAGGGTGTGGCCAGAATGGGCACTCCTTTAAGAAAATGCCCTGGTGTGAGGGCAGTAAAGTCTGAGGGATCTTGCGAGAGTGCAGCGAGAGGCCGTGACCTAAGAACGGCTTCAATTCTAATTAAGAGAGTCGTGAACTCTTCGTAATTAATTTGTGGTTGCCAGCTATCTTTTTAAAATGAGATTTGAAGCTTTTTACGGCAGATTCCCATAAGTCACCCATATGTGAAGCGCTTGGGTCGATAAACTGCCAATTGATACCTTGGGGAGCGTACTTTTGTACAATGTCAGGTGATACTTGTTTAACGAAATCGACAAACTGTTTCTCTGTGGCTCGTTGAGCTCCAATGAATGTTTTGCCATTATCACTCATGATTTTGGATGGAAAACCACGTCTTCCGACGAAGCGAGCAAATGCCGCCAGAAAAGCCTCCTTTGTCAGTTTGGTACATAGCTCAAGGTGTACTGCTTTTGTCGCAAAACAGACAAAGACAGCCACATAGCCTTTCATCAGGGTGGGAGACCTTAGCATGGACGCATTTACTTGAAAAGGCCCAGCAAAGTCGACACCTGTTGTGGTGAAAGGCAGAGCGAAATTGTAGCGTTCCGGTGGAAGTGCTGCCATAATCTGCGTTCTCATTTTCTGCTTGTGCATAGTGCAGACCTTGCACGTGAAAATGCACTTCTTGATTTGGGGCTTGAGACGGGGAACATAGTACTCTTGGCGTACCATATGTTGCATGAGGCGATGTTCGGCGTGTAACATGAGTATGTGAATATAATTGATGAATAAGGTGACAAATGAGGATTTCTCTGGTATTATTATGGGATGGCGTTCGTTATACGTAAGGCTGGAATTAGCAAGCCGGCCGTTTGCACGCAGCAGACCCTTCGTGTCTATAAATGGGTTTAGTAATAAGAGTGAGCTCTTTTTGTGAATTGGCTTCGATTCTCTTAGTAACCCCAGGGCGCGGCTGAAGTAGCGCGTTTGGGTTGATGCGATAAGAGCGACCTTTGCTTTTTGTAAGTCTTGGTGCGTCAATTTATCGCAATGGAAATAAGCTACTCCTTTAGCTTTAAGTTTAAGCCGCTCTAAGAACTTGAGCATATAGGCAACTACCCGGAGGGCTCGGGGGAACGATGAAAATCGTTCAAGGATGTCCGTGTCATCCAGTGTTGCATGATAAGTGTCGATTTTACGACTTTCTAGGGCAAGTATGTTGCGCATGGGCGATTGTGGCCAAGAATCGGGAGATTCTATTAACCATCGGGGGCCATTCCATCAGAGGGTGGTGGTGGCAATGTGCAGGGGTTTGGACCCTCTTGTACCTAGATCAGCAGGATTGTCAGCACTGGCTACCTGACGCCAATTGGCTCATCCTACTAGGTCAAGTATTTCAGATGTTCGGTTAGAAATATAAGTTTTCCAGGCATGTGGTGGTTTTTCTAACCAGGCTAGAACTATCTCGAAATCGGACCATAAATATAATCTGTATGTCGCCATATTTAAGTGGGTCGTGTGTCTGCACCATTGAAGCTAGCTTTGCTAGTAGCCGAGCGCCACAGAGTTCAAGTCGTGGTAGACTTATCGTTTTTAGAGGCGCAACTTTTGCTTTTGCCGCTAGTAGGTAGCTTGTAGTTGCGACATCGCTTTGTGTACGCACATATATAGTGGCACAATATGCCTTTTCAGAGGCGTCGCAGAAGCAGTGTAGTTCCACTTTGTATTCGGGAGATAAGTTTACCCACCGTGGAATTTGTATCTTCGAGATGTCCTTCAAATTATTAGCGAACTGAGACCATTTTTCTAAGCGAAGAGGTTTCACTTGTTCGTCCCAGTCGGTTCCGTCTAACCATAACTCTTGGATCAGGATTTTCGCTTGTATCATAATTGGCGAAAGCCATCCTGCGGGGTCAAAAAGTTTTGCCACAGAGGAGAGAATTTGGCGTTTTGTAATGGCGGATAATGCGGATATGGACTCAGTCGTGTATGAAAACTGGTCCGATATCGCATTCCATTGGATGCCTAGTGTTTTTGTTGTACTTTCCTTTTCAAATATAAGGAACTTAGTATCCAACAACTGGTCTTTAGGAATATTTTTTAAAATATTTGGGTGATTGGCTGTAATCTTTTTTAAAGGAAACCCTGAGGTATTGAGGGCATTTATTACCTGTGATAAGGTCACGTATGCTTGTGGAAGACTGTGGCTTCCAGACAGGGTATCGTCTACATACGTTTGAGACTTGTGTTGCCAGTGAAAATTCTGGCTTTGTGTCTTCTACCAGTTCGTGTAGTGTACGAATAGCTAGATATAGGGCACAGTTTACGCCAAAAGTAACTGTTTTCAATTTAAAGTCGCGTAGTGGACTATTGGCAGATTTTTGGAAAATAATCCGCTGAAAATCTTGATCATCTTTATGAACCAGTATTTGTCGATACATCTTTTCGACATCCCCATTGAATACGTATTTGTATATACGCCAGTTCAATATGAGGAGCATTAAATTTGGTTGGAGTGTGGGTCCCGTAAATAGAATATAATTTAGGAAATTACCCGAGCTCGTGGATCGTGATGCATTGAAGAAAACTCGAACTTTTGTTGTTTTCTTCTCAGGCTTTACTACTGCTTGATGTGGCAAGTAGAAAGAGTAATATTTGCCTCTTATTCTTCCACGAAACCATCATAAACCTGTTTAAGCTCACCTTTTCTAAGTAGGTTTTTCTCCATACTTAGAAACTGCTGTATTGCAGAGGTGCGAGAGTGACCGAAGGCGAGTGTGTCTGGAAGTTGTTGTTTTCGAGGTAGTCGTACGACATGCCGACCATTATCTGATCGAGTAGTTGTGGCTTTGTAAAAGTCTTCACAATACTGATCTTCAGGTGTTATAATTGGAATGTGTGGGGAGTTTTTATACCACCCAAAATTTTCTCAATTGTGAATTGAGATACTCGTTTGAGATTTCCTCAACTTGAGTTGTCATGGCTGTGACTGGTTCCGTAACTAGTCCACTTAGGACCCATCCGAAAATGGTATTTTGCGCCACTAGTGTTTTCAAAACTTTTTCAACACCTTCCAATATGATTTGCGGTATAAGGTCGCTGCCTATAAGGATGTCTATCTGAGCTGGCGTGATGCAGTTGGGATCTGCCAGTGTCAGGTGTGAAATTTTATCCCAATGCTTGCTATTTATTTGATAGCTTGGAAGCATGTTTGTTAGTTGCGGTAAGACAATAGCATTTGCTTGAATGCGCTTATCCGCTTTGGGGGAAATTAGGGTAATGGGGCAGATTTTACTTGAGTTTTGTACTACTCGTCCGCCCATTCCTATAATTTCATAGTTGGCATGTTTTTTTTGGCAGTTTTAGCCTATTTTGTGCCCTAGACGCTATGAATGATCGTTGCGATCCTTGGTCTATTAGGGCTCTTAGTTTGAACAGTTCTCTTCGATGTTCGATGGAGACAACTGCTGTAGGTAGTAGTACTCTACTATGATTTTCGCTGTGTAGCGTTTGAGTTTTTAATGCCTTTGAACAACATGGTGTCTCTTGGCAATTTTCTTGAGTTTTTGTTTTGGGAGTTGCTGTGGCAACTAAACCCGTGGCTTTTTTTGAAAAAGCGCTGCTATGAGATGTGTTGGGAAAGTTATTGAGATGTAACATAGAATGATGCCTTTTGTGGCAATATACGTAATTAAATTTGCTTTCGCAAGTACTAAGATTGTGTGAGTGGGACAAGCAGTTTGTACAGAGTCTTTTTGACCTGACAAAGTTGTTCCTTTCATTGACATTCAATTTTTTAAATTTCTCGCAAGCTTTTAAATTATGCTCTCCAGTACATAGTTCGCATGACGTGAATTTATTTTGTTCAGATGTGAATGATAGTGCTTTGAAAAAGCTTCTGTTTAAATGATTGTTGCTTCCGGCTTGGGGTTTATTGAAGCGTCGATTTAGGTCTGGTTGAACGTTTTTAGTTCTGAATACCTTTTCGTCTACCCTTTCCGCAATTTCGTACTGGGTAGTTAAGAAATCTTTCATCTGCTGCCACGTTGGGCATTTTCTTCTTGATGAGAGCGATTGCTCCCACAAAAGTAATGATTTTTCTGGTAATGCGGCGGTACATATGTTTACCAGAATAGGATCCCAATTGTGAGTGGAAATATTTTGTGTCGATAGAACCGACAAACAATTTGGCACAGTGGATTCTAGTTTCATGAAATCTTCACTGGTTTCTCTTTGAATTTTAGGCAAGTTCATAAGTATCGTTACTTGCTAGTCAACTAATATTCTCTCATTTTCATATCGTGATCTTAGAGCTTCCCAAGCTAAATTGAAATTATCGTCATTTAATGCGAACTGCTTGACTATTACGCCTGCTTGACCTTTAGTTTTGTATCGGAGGTGATACAATTTTCGCGCTTGTGATAATTTTGGATGGTTTATGTACACGGTTGTAAACATGTCCCGGAAGGACGGCCATTGTTCATAACCTCCATGAAATATTTCCGTATCACACGCTGGCACTTTGAGATGAATGCCTGAACTTGCCTCTTGGGCTTGCAATTGTGGTAACTCTACTCTACTGTGGGGAGTAGGTGAAATTGACTTAATAAGTTTTAATTGATCTGATATCATTGCTTTTGTGTCTTCATAGCGGTCTAAGCACTTTTCGTATTTGGCGTAAGCAGAAGATTTGAAATTTTCAGGTAAATCTGAATCATCAGTTTCTACTATTGCGTCGTATGCAGTTTGGAGGCGTGTCCAAAAATTGTCAATAGATTTATATTTTATTTCTAGTAGGTACCGATTCAGAGTTGTTCTCTATATATATATATATATATATATATATGCAACGATACATACAACGATATATATATATATATATATATATATATATATATATATCTCTATATGTGTATATATATATTTTTTTTATTATAATATTGATATTACCGAACACTCTTTTCAATAAATAAGAGCTGTTATTTCCGAAAAAGAATTTTAGAAAGCGTTTATCGCTTTTATTGTTCGCGTTTGTATTTACTTCCTTTTTTTTTGAAAAAATATTTTTTTTTTTGTTTACGGTTTTATCCGTATGCCCTTGTATCAGCGCGCACTGAAAACTGGGTCAATATCCTTTGTACATACATGTGGATGCTATGTGCATATAATATGCGTTAAATGAAATATGCAATTATGCTTGTTCTTGTTTGACAATGAACAAGAAAATGCTCGGAAATCGCCAAATTGGACTTTCAATAAATGTATGTATGTATGTACAAAGGTATGTAGTATGCGAACTATTTAATTTGTTTCCCAAATATTGTTCTTATTTACCGCACTGTTCATTTATTTTTCTTCTCTGGTGTATAATTGTACCCTATGTCTATAGGTATACAGGCATTGAACGATATACGGCAATATATAAATATAATTCGCGTTAACGTATTCGCGTTTATGTATTCGCGATTAGAAATATGCGAAAGCGAGAATGTCAAATAATATATAATATATGTATATATAAATTTGCTTTTTGCTATGTATTGTATTGTATGTATATATGTATGATTGTAATTGCTCTTTTTATGCTTTATTCTTCTTTATGCCTTTGCTAACTTTTTGGAAGCAATCCCTCTCACAGTTAATAAGCCGAAGCGGTATTGCCAGAATGTTTAGAAAGTAAATACTTGAAAAAATTTTTTTTTGTGAAATGTGTGTATTTGTATACACGAATGTAAGTTTTAAAGGCAAAGAATAATAATTTAATTGGTTATGTATATATATGTATATTGAGAATACATTAGGGTGATTCAAAAAAAAAAATTTTTTTTTTTTTCAATTGGTACTCGCAAAAATAGGTTCCTAGACACCTCTAAGAAAGCCTCTCCAAATATGAATTTTTAATTGTAACGGGAAGGTCCTCCGCCTAACGGTTTTCTATTTTTTCTTATTATCAGATAGAAACATTTATATCTCGCTTCCAACTACTTGAAAAAATATCTTGTTAATTAGGTTTTGTAGGAAATTGAATGCTCTAAAATATGGTCTCTTATGATTTTTTCGTAAACCCAACCGTTTAAAAGATATTAATGGTTGAAATTTGACTATTTTTGGAAAAATTCTTTATTTCTTATTAATTTTATAACTCAATGAAAAAAAATTATTATGAATGATTAAACACATAGTTTTGTAGGAAATTTACTGCTCTATAAAAATGGTCTACTATGATTTTTCGATTAAGTTAAGCGTTTACGAGATATTCATCGTCAAACATCAATGCTGCAGTTTGATAGCGCAGTTTTCATTGCTATGAAAATTTCAAAGAGGCAACATATCCCATTTGCACATATGCTTACGGCATTTTCAATTCGGTAATATGAAATTAAGAAGAGCGAGTATTAAGACAGCTTTGTTGTATTATAAAAATATAGTACATTTTCAAAATAACAATTTTCAAAAAAATAATATTTAGTTTAATGTTGTTAATTTACAGAAAAATTATGCAAATTGGGTTGGGAATATATCATTTCTCAATTTAAATTTATTATTTTAAATGGTATATAAAATTTATGCTAGAATTATTATCTAGTAGTCCAAATATATGAATTCTTATTTTCCCAGAAATACATTTGTAAAAAAGGATCTTTATCCTTTGTATTATCTTATTTTTTCCAGAAATACATTTGTAAAAAAGGATCTTTATCCTTTGTATTATCTTATTTTTTCCAGAAATACATTTGTAAAAAAGGATCTTTATCCTTTGTATTATCTTATTTTTCCCAGAAATACATTTGTAAACAAAGGATCTTTATCCTTTGTGTTATCTTATTTTAAGGGGTTCAAGAGCTCAAAACGTACGCTATATCATCTACCTACCTACCCGACGGCATTTCACAAATGATAAAATAAATTCATTTAATAGCGTATTTTCAGTGTTCCTAAAACTGATCAACTTGCATACGTAATAAAATAATTCATTTCAAATATGTAAGTCTTATTATCATCACATAAATTTATTTATCATCAATTAACCTACAATGAATAAAGAAATACGTTTTATCGGAATACCTACACAAAGAATTTCGGAACGTAAGTTACCGAATGTGAAAGAGGTTATGCGTGTGTTTTTCTATCATCTTAAAGTTTTAAAGTATACAATCAAACAAAGTGCTAAAAATACAGTTGACCAAGTTATTGAAGTGTGGAGAAAAAATCAGATTCCAACTAGTGGAGCTCCTAATGCAGTCAAAAAATTTCTTCACTATCACAGTCAATGGTTAAAATTACAAAAAAGTTTCTATAAAAAAAGTGCAGGGCAAAACCAAAAGGAAAAGAAATTTCAGAATGATCTTGAACAATTATTCGACATTGTGAGCGAAAAATCCTTAAAAGTGCTTAATGATAATATTAGAAAGTTGTATTTGGATCAAAAATCCAGTACCCATAAAGAGATTCTTTCTAATAATGTACCTGTATCAAACTTAACCACAACTACGATGGAAATAGGTGAGAGTAGTAAGTATCTGAGATATTTAATTATTATAACGTCAGGTAGTAGTGTAACTTTCCATAGATGACTAGATGACATTTGACAATTTTTGGAGTCCTTTCTTAATAATTTGTCATCAAAATGAATAAATTCTATACACTTTCTTCGTTTAATTTGTAAAACAGATCTTATTCCAGACTTAGATCAACCGTCTACCAGTCATGCGATTGATCCAAGTGAAAAATCAGAGACGTTCTCTACGTATACCTTAAGTGCAGTTACAAAGGTTGGATCTGATTCAGAGTATGAACCTCCAATTCCGACAAAACGAGCAAAACTTGATGTTTTAACTCCTGAAGTCATTTTTGGACTCGACCGAGCTAATGTCAGCAGTAGAAATGCGATGTTTATTATTGCTCCGGTTTTATTAGCGGTAGGTATTAAAATTGAAGATACAACGCTCAGTTATAGTTCAATTCAAAGAGCTCGTATGCTTCAAAGAAAAGACATTGCTAAAGGACTTAAAGACAACTTTAAAGCACACGATAAATACGTTGTGCATTGGGACGGAAAAATGCTGAATGACCTAGTTGGATCAAAATCTGTGGAACGGCTACCTGTTATTTTAACTGCATTTGGTGCCGAACAATTACTTGGGGTTCCAAAAATTTATTCTGGGAAGGCAGACAATCAAAAATCAGCCATTTTATCGACATTGAGTGAATGGGGTATCATTAATTATGTTAAGGCGATGTGTTTTGACACGACGGCAGTTAATACAGGTAACTTATCAATGATAGTTTAATATAAAAAATGTTTAATTATTAACGTTCTAGTTTAATTTTTATTGTTAACTGAATTACCGAGAATTATTTACTCATTTGGATTTTAAATATAATTTAAAATTTGTTTAAAATATTATATTTAGCGATAGTTATCTATTTGCTTTATACAGGAATTCATAACGGTACATGTAAGGCAATTGAAAATACTTTGGGAAGAGAGTTAATCTGGTTACCATGTCGTCACCACATTTTTGAAATCATATTGAGAAGTGTAATTGAAGTATATTGGCCTGTGTCATCTGGGCCAAACGTACCAATCTTCGGAAAATTTAAAAAATCATGGGATGTAATGAATAAAACTAATTATAAATCTGGAATGGAAGATACTGTTGTTGCTGATATCATTTCGGATAAAAAAAATGAAATATCTAGTTTAATTGCACAATCCTTACAGGTATGATTTAATTGCGATTTTAAGAATAAAAATTTTCTTGTTTCTGACAATTTTTTAATTTTTTTTGATAGTTACTACAACCCCGTGATGACTATAAAGAATTGTTGGAATTGTCGTTGATTTTCCTTGGAGAAATGCCTCAAGAAGAAATTTCTTTCAAACGTCCTGGTGCAATTCATCATGCTAGGTGGATGATGAAGGCAATTTACAGTTTAAAAATGTTTCTATTCAGAAATGAATTTAAACTTTCTAATAAAGAATTGCACGGTCTTCGTCAAATTTGTATATTTATAGTTACACTGTATTTAAAAGCTTGGTTTTCATCAACTTCTGCAACAACTGCTCCTAATCATGACTTGCAGTTTTTGAAAAATTTATTCGAGTACAAAAATATCAATCAGCAACTTGTGAAAAAATGATTTTGCATTTATGGTATTTAAGTGATGAACTTGCCATTTTATCATTATTTGACGATACCGTTCCATTGGAAGTAAAAAAAAAATATTGTTGGAGCTGTTAATACTCGTAACGGTACAGATTCTAAAGTTAAAAAATTTATAATTGATAAAAACGATTTGAATTCATTAACGCAGAAAAGTCTGAGTGACTTTGTTTCTAATAAGTCTTTAAATCTCTTTAAAATATTTGATTTACCGTATGACTTCCTTAATAAAGATATTGAATCGTGGCCTACTAATGACAGTTACATTGAAAATAAAGAATACTTTAACCAATTGAAAGTTGTTAATGATTCAGCAGAACGAGCAGTTGCATTAGTTAGTGAATATAATCAATGCTTGACAAAAAATGAAGAGCAATTCCAATACTTATTGCAAGTGATCAAAGAACATCGAAGAAAATACCCAAACTGCAAAAAAGCAAATTATTTACAGTAATTATATATTAAAAAAATGCACTATTTTTTTGTTTTAATGTAACCAAACGTGCCCAACTATATTTTTATAATACAACAAAGCTGTCTTAATACTCGCTCTTCTTAATTTCATATTACCGAATTGAAAATGCCGTAAGCATATGTGCAAATGGGATATGTTGCCTCTTTGAAATTTTCATAGCAATGAAAACTGCGCTATCAAACTGCAGCATTGATGTTTGACGATGAATATCTCGTAAACGCTTAACTTAATCGAAAAATCATAGTAGACCATTTTTATAGAGCAGTAAATTTCCTACAAAACTATGTGTTTAATCATTCATAATAATTTTTTTTCATTGAGTTATAAAATTAATAAGAAATAAAGAATTTTTCCAAAAATAGTCAAATTTCAACCATTAATATCTTTTAAACGGTTGGGTTTACGAAAAAATCATAAGAGACCATATTTTAGAGCATTCAATTTCCTACAAAACCTAATTAACAAGATATTTTTTCAAGTAGTTGGAAGGGAGATATAAATGTTTCTATCTGATAATAAGAAAAAATAGAAAACCGTTAGGCGGAGGACCTTCCCGTTACAATTAAAAATTCATATTTGGAGAGGCTTTCTTAGAGGTGTCTAGGGACCTATTTTTGCGAGTACCAATTGAAAAAAAAAAAATTTTTTTTTTGAATCACCCTAGGATACATATATATATATATTATTAACCGTATTGTATTGCGTTTATATCGGTACTTGAATTTACCGCAGAGCTTTCACTAACCGTTTTTATTAAACGGATTTAGCAGCTATCAGTTTTATTCTGCTGACCGTTGGTTGCAACGATACATACATATATACATATATAATGATAAATTAAAATTGGAATGGATACACTCACTTTATGTTCCCTCAGGGGATTTTGGGGAGTTCTGATAGAAAATCGGTTGCGTGTGCGTTCTGCTATTCCTCCTATTGTTGAGCCGCTTCTTCTCCGCTATTCTAGTGTGTTATTTGTTGTATGGATTTAACTTATTTTAAATTTTTGATTATTTAAGTTTCGCGCCCGTTTTTATTAGTAAAGGTTTAATTTGTTGTGTTGTTTTTGAAGTTATTGGTCTTGTATTAAATTTCACTGTTTTCCCTTTTTTTTTGAACTTGTATGCACTGTTGCACTTTAGGTTCCCCGCACTTTTAATTTAACTTTCTTTTTTTCCGTGTTTTTATATGTATGTTTTGTATGCTTCTTGGTACATGTAAATATGCAATTTTTTTTTTTTTTTTTTTACTATCACTCACATTTGTACCTTTTTGTTTAAAATTGTTGTGTCACTTCGGTTCACTGTTTTAACCACTTCACTGTTTTAACCAATGTGCCTTTCTGTAGGCTCAAAGGACCATGGAAATCTTTGCACTCACCTTTTTGATTTTTTATACCACCAATAAAGTCAGTAGCGCAAGAAAGGAAAATAACCCAGCTTATCGAGGGGCTGTGACTATTGTGTCCGGGAGACACCAACAGATTTTTATTTTCTAGAAAAACGCAAAACGACTCGTACTGATTAGATAATAGTTGTTAATGTATATAATTAATAAATTTTATTTCAGCGTGGATCCTGATGATGGCGGATTGGAAACGGGACGCGCAGAAAATAGTAACAAACTGATCGCTGTTAATGTTGCAAACGAACTGACTGAGTCGATCTGTTTATCGGTCCTTCCTGGTTCCCGTTGGTGCTGAATCGGATGGTGTGATGGGTGTTGGTGTACAAGTGTGCTGATGCGTGTAGATATCGGTGCCGGTGTCGGTGCTCTCACGAGTAGTGTAGAATGTGGGTTGTAAGCGTATTGTGGTGAAAGTTGCGTGTTAGCGATGTAAGTTTGAGTCGATGTGGTGTGATGTGGTGAAGGTTGCGTGTTAATGATGTAGGTTTGAATCGATGTGGTGTGGTAATGTGGTGTGTGTGTTGAGGTCGGGGGAGGATGCTCATTTGTACAAAATCTTTGACCTAGCGTTCCAAAAAAGTCTTTAAATTCGCGATATGTAATTTTAAAACATAGTGGACAGTACATAACCGTAAGGTTTAAGTCACAACACCGATTTTTTAGGGATATTGTTGTAACTTGTAACTGTGCTGTAGCATGACATTCTAGAGCATAGTGGTTTAACCGATTTCTAACCAACACTGCCGTGCCACCATGAGTTTTTCCATCCGGATTATTTGTAACATAGAGTTTAAATCCCGGTATATTGTAAGACGAGTTTCTGATATAAGCATTACATCTATATTTTTTTTCAGACAGAAATCTAATGATCTCTAATTTATGTTGTTTAACACCGATAGCATTCCACATACAGATATTTAGAGCGCTCATTTCTTAATAAATTTTGCAGCATTTGATTTTCTGATTTTATTAAATCGTGGATCAGGTTTTGCATGGTAGACATAAATTGTGTCATACACTGTGTCAGATTTAAACTCATAGTACCTCTATTATTAGGATTTTGCAGTTGCATTTTTACAGTGTTGCCTTTCACTACATTTGCATAGCTTCCTTGCATAGTATTATACTTAAAAGGAATAGGATTTGAACTTTTGTCTGAGATTGCTATAATTTCATTACGGGGTGTTTGTAACATTTGGTTACGACCTACTTGACGCAAATATTTCAAATTATATATAGGATGTGTTTCATTTTTTTTAAGTTGATTGGAATTTGGCAACAATTCAGTTTTAAACATTGGCTGTGGTACTTTATTTCTATTAAATATATTTACAACAGTTTTAATACCAAACCCGCATTCTTTCAATGCTTCCTTGATATCACTAGATTCTACGTCGGACTCTGTACCCTTAATTAGAGCGACTAGGTCCATAGAACTCTTCAGTTGATAAGAATTATAGTTCTTGTTTTTATTCGACATAAATTTAACCATTTCCATAAAACTTTTTTCAGTGTAGTACTGAATTTTTGTTTCATCTATATTGCCTTCAATTTAGCAACAAGAACATTTGAGCTCGGCTTACGCAAGTAGATTGGAGGAGGATTGGCATTCACGATTGCGGTGGTAACCTTTGCATCGTCGCACATAGAAGCATTTTCCTTCAAAAAAAAAACCGGACAAAAATGAAAATTACAAACTTCAGGGATGCTATTCAAAATTGATTTTTTTTAGTACCTAAGTAACCGTTCTTCAATGAACCGATTAAATGAATGACATTCAGCCCGCTATAATACCACACAAGTAGTCGGAAATTGCAATTGGTTTTTTGTGCTGCGTGAAGTGAATTCTGGAAAATATTTTTTATGGATTCTGGACATCTTGGTATGTATTTAATATTAATGATACAACGATTAATTTAGTTAATGTATTATTTTGTTTTTTTTTTTTGCAGGAAAACAATGAATCATCAAAAAAACCTAAAATTTGTTTTCAAATTGCGGAGAAATTTTTGTTATAGTGTCGGGCGAGGTCGAGTTTTGAATTATTTTTCTTAGTAAACTACAGGGTTTCTACTTAACATATAAGCTTAAATATTTTCCCCGTCTTTCCCCCTTTAAAAAAAGCGCGTTGAATTAGGTTAATCACTTGCATAAAATTAGTACTGATTTAATTATTTATTTTTAATTAAATACTGAAATCTTGCTAAATAATACGGGTGGTATATAGATCAAATAAGGGGGCTCTATCGGAGCCGGTGTGAAAATTGGACAATGGGCGTGGCCCGCCCACTTTCTCGTAAAATCCCATATCTTGGGACCGGACTGACCGATTTCAACAAAATTTGGAACGTAACATTCCTTTCATATTCCTATGTTACTCTGTGAAAATGAGCGAAATCGGCCCACTTCTAATTTAAAATTCCGTTTGATTCTTTCACTTTCCAATGCACAAATAAAGAATTAATTAATATAACGGAATAAAATTTTTCGGTAATATTTCCCTTAAATTAAGCCACGTTTTGACCTATAGTTGTCCAAATCCAACCAAAACTGTTCAAGCCTTTAGGTACCAAACATGTGGACCCGATACTAATAGTTAACTTTTGACCGAAAATATCGTTCAATGTGTGAGATATGAAATTGAAATTCGCACAGAATCCTTTTCTGGCAATAATGTTTCAATCTGTCAAAAATGGATTGAACCGGGTCAATACTTTCTTGAGCAATATACCTAATATAGGGGTTTTAGAACTTATAGGTGACTTTATTTTGGATATATCTGCCAATATTTGTGCCAACTCAATGAAAATTGCAAAACATGTTTTATTTTTAACAGTGTTTCTTTGCGCCTTAAATAGATACAATTGCGTGAAAACTTGTTCTTTCACGACCATACAGCAGCCTTGCTGGTTTTGTCTGCAATTCATGGGCTTTACGGATGCTGGGAGTATTGCTCACTTAGTATGGTGGCATCAATGTTCTCTTCTATAATTGTCTGATCTAGGAAATCCTGTGCTGCTGCGCAATGATTTACATAAGTTTATCCGTGTTATCCTCATTTCTTTAGCGTCCGTTAAAGCGTACTTATCTAAACGAAACCGAAGGAGAGTTGAGTACAATTCCTCTTGGATGGGCCAACCAAAAGTTCTTCTTCTTCTTAATTGGCGTGGACACCGCTTACGCGATTATAGCCGAGTTAACAACCGCGCGCCAGTCGTTTCTTCTTTTCGCTACGTGGCGCCAATTGGATATTCCAAGCGAAGCCATGTTCTTCTCCACTTGGTCCTTCCAACGGAGTGGAGGTCTTCCTCTTCCTCTGCTTCCCGCGGCGAGTACTGCGTCGAATACTTTCAGAGCTGGAGTGTTTTCATCCATCCGGACAACAAGACCTAGCCAGCGTAGCCGCTGTCTTTTAATTCGCTGAACTATGTCAATGTCGTCGTATATCTCGTACAGCTCATCGTTCCATCGAATGCGATATTCGCCGTGGCCAATGCGCAAAGGACCATAAATCTTTCGCAGAACCTTTCTCTTGAAAGCTCTTAAGGTCGACTCATCGGTTGTTGTCATCGTCCAAGCCTCCGCACCATATAGCAGGACGGGAATTATGAGCGACTTATAGAGTTTGGGTTTTGTTCGTGGAGAGAGGACTTTGCTTCTCAATTGCCTACTCAGTCCGAAGTAGCACCTGTTGGCAAGAGTAATCCTGCGTTGGATTTCCAGGCTGACATTGTTGGTGGTGTAACAACTATTTCCTAAATAGACGAAATTATCTACAACTTCAAAGTTATGACTGTCAACAGTGACGTGAGTGCCAAGTCGCGAGTGCGACGACTGTTTGTTTGATGGCAGGAGATATTTCGTCCTGCCCTCGTTCACTGCCAGACCCATTTGTTTTGCTACCTTTTCCAGTCTGAAGAAAGCAGAACTAACGGTGCGGGTGTTGAGGCCGATGATATTAATATCATCGGCACACGCCAGCAGTTTTACACTCTTATAGAAGATGGTACCTTCTCTATTTACTTCTGCAGCTCGAACTATTTTCTCCAGCAGCAGATTGAAAAAGTCGCACGATAGGGTATCGCCTTGTCTGAAACCTCGTTTTGTATCGAACGGCTCGGAGAGGTCATTCCCGATCCTGACGGATTTTTGAGGGTTGCTCAACGTCAGCTTACACAGCCGTATTAGTTTTGCGGGGATACCAAACTCAGACATCGCGGCATAGAGGCAGCTCCTTTTCGTGCTGTCGAAAGCAGCTTTGAAATCGAGGAAGACGTGGTGTGTGTCGATTCTCCTTTCACGAGTCTTTTCCAAGATTTGGCGCATGGTGAATATCTGGTCGTTTGTTGATTTGCCAGGTCTAAAGCCACACTGATAAGGTCCAATCAGTTTGTTGACGGTGGGCTTTAATCTTTCACACAATACGCTCGATAGAACCTTATATGCGATGTTGAGGAGGCTAATCCCACGGTAGTTGGCGCAGATTGTGGGGTCTCCTTTTTTATGGATTGGGCGTAGCACACTTAAATTCCAACCGTTGGACATGCTTTCGTGCTACCATATTTCACAAAGAAGCTGATGCATGCTCCTTATCAGTTCTTTGCCGCCGTGTTTGAATAGCTCGGCCGAAAATCCGTCGGCCCCTCCCGCTTCGTTGTTCTCTAGGCGGGCAATTGCTATTCGAACCTCTTCATGGTCAGGCAATGGAACGTCTGCTCCATCGTTATCGATTAGAGAATCGGGTTCGCCTTCTCCTGGCGTTGTGCGTTCACTGCCTTTCAGCAGGCAGGAGAAGTTTTCCCTCCATAATTTTATTATGTTCTGGGCATCGGTGACTAGATCAACTTTGGGGGTTCTACAAGAGTATGCTCCGGTCTTGAAATTTTCTGTAAGTTGCCGCATCTTTTCGTAGAATTTTCGAGCATTACCCCTGTAAGCTACCTTATCAAGCTCTTCGTACTCACGCATTTCGGCCTCTTTCTTTTTCTGTTTACAAATGCGTCTTGCTTCACTCTTCAACTCTCGGTATCTATCCCATCCCGCACGTGTTGTGGTCGATCGTAACGTTGCGAGGTAGGCAGCCTGATTTCTCTCCGCTGCGACACGGCACTCCTCATCGTACCAGCTATTCTTTTTGCACTTTATGAAAACCAATGGTTTCGGTTGCAGCTGTACGTAAGGAGTTTGAAATGCCGTCCACAGTTCCCTTATACCGAGCTGTTGACGAGTGCTCTCAAAGACCAGGAGTGCGAGCCGAAAGAAAAATTGTTCAGCTGTCTGTTGTGATTGTAGCTTTTCGACGTCAAACCTTCCTTGTGTTTGTTGGCGTGCGTTTTTTGCTGCACAGATCGAGTGCGAATCTTGGCTGCAACAAGATAGAACACTGGAGACGTGTCTTCCCTCTATCATGACATGATCGATCTGGTTGGTTGCTTTTCGATCCGGAGACAGCCAGGTAGCTTGATGTATTTTCTTGTGCTGGAATCTAGTACTACAGATAACCATATGGGTATGTTTCCTCGTGGAGGCTGAATTTACCGACAGTAACGCTGAAGATACCTTCTGTGCCCACCCTGGCGTAAAAGTCACCAAGCACGATTTTAATATCGTGGTGGGGGCAGCTCTCATAAGTGCGCTCCAAGCGCTCATAAAAGGCATCTTGGTCACATCGTCCTTCTCTTCCGTCGGGGCGTGGGGGCAAATCAGCGATATGTTGAAGAACCTCGCTTTGATACGTTCATTCACCGCAGTGAATGATAGTACTCGGCGACGGAGTCTCTCACCACGAATCCCACACCAAACTTACTTTATATGGCCACTGTAGTAAATGCCACAAGGACCTACTCGTCTCTGTGATTGTCCCGTCCATCGCATTTCTTGGAGAGCGGTGATGTCAGCTTTTATTTTTACGAGGACATCAATCAGCTGGGCAGCGACACCTTCCCAATTAAGGGACCGGACATTCCAGGTGCATGCCCTCAATTCGTAGTCCTTATTTCGTTTGCCATGGTCGTCATCAAAAGGGGGGTCTCTCCTCCGAGGCTGATTGCTACTTTTCATTGGAGTGTTTTTTTACGTGGCGGGTCCCA
Organism: Bactrocera zonata; assembly: GCA_037783105.1. Classification (NCBI taxonomy): domain Eukaryota; kingdom Metazoa; phylum Arthropoda; class Insecta; order Diptera; family Tephritidae; genus Bactrocera; species Bactrocera zonata. Next base: position 100,613 of record JBAWJQ010002017.1, on the reverse strand, counting down.
AACCCAGCGCACAACCATATTCAGGGGGGTTGTTTCGCCTTCTTACTTTAGTTCGCCTTCAAACGGATGTTCTTAGGCTACCCAGAGGATACTTGGTCAAAGATCGGAAGTACTGAGCTGCTTGTGTCATATGTAAAAAAAGCGTTACTGGCCACTCCCAAGTGAATGGCGATCAGAGAACTTTCCTCACTTGCGTGAACTTTTACGCATGACTCCATCCTCCTCACTCCTTTATCACATCATATATTTATACAAGCATTTTCATTAAATTTAACTGCAATATGTTTAAACAAAATATAATATATATTATGATCACAAGTATCTGTTCTTTTTTTATAGATGTACTTCTCCTGTTAGATTAGAATTATCCTGAATTCTTTTATTTAATGTTTTTTTTATATATTTTTTTTTTGATACATTCGTATGTATTTTCAATTTAAAAATGTTTTCTGTATTTGCTTTATGTTCTTCTACAATTTCAACAAAATTTTAGAAATAATAAACATTAATTTTAATTGAACAATTGTTAAGCTTTATTACATAGTTTGCTCTTATTAATGGTAGTTCTTGATTACATGTATTACTAATTTTTAAAGTGCATTTTTAACAAGAATATTTTTTGTATTTAATTGTATTATTTCGAGTTCTTTACATTTTACAAGATTACAATTATGTTTTAGAATACAATGTTTGCTTATTTGCATTTGTTCTAATGATTTATTATCTTCAAATATCAATGTTTTATTTTTGTAGGTAAATATTTCCTTTATTTTTGCATCTATTTCATTATTTTCTCTGTTAGGTATTGGAATAATATTTCTTACTTGTACATCTTCAAATTTTTTTGGTATTTTTATTCCAAATACTAGGAATTTATTATTTACAATTACTGTTTATAATCGATATTATATTTTACAATTTCTTCGTTAGTTATAATATTCGGGTGTATTATCCCATAATTAGCGGATACAACACTTTCTTGAATATGTTCTATTTCACTTTTTAACAATTGAATTGGGTATTAATCTAAATATAAAGTTTGTTTGTATTCACCATATATAAGCTCATTTATCGAATTAAGTTATTTTTCAATTTTTAATCTGCCACCTTTAACAATTTATTTTAAGTGTTCAATAGCTGATGCGAAATAATAGTTTATTTTAGTCGTCTTCGTCCATTGTACGAAAAAGCCATTTTGACATACTGCCAATTGCATTAATCAGTCCTCTTTTATTTCTAGCTCTAACTGTCATAAGTGTCAATAGTTTATTTCTTATATATAACAACTCTCTTTGCAGTATTTCTTCATTCTCTAATTTCATCAAAGTTATATTATCGGTCATAGCATTAATAACATGTTCTAATTGCTGAATGTCAATCATATGTAGTACTATATCGCTATCTTTTGGTATTGCTTGATCTCTTATCTGCAAATCTATGAATCCGTTTTGTTCCTGTATTTCTGTCAAAATCATTGTTCCGTCATAATGTTGTGTCATTAACACTATTACTGTCCACATTATCCAAATCTGTAAATTTTAAAGGTCTTTTTATATTGGAAGGATGAGTATTTTCTAACTTTTCTTGTATCTAGGTTGTTCCTTATGCCTAACAGCTTTATAATTTTTTATAAATCCTTCTTCTCCCTTTTCCAATTTAATTTAATTTTCGTTTTTCTGATTTAATTTATTTATACTTTTATTCTTTGCTGCTATTAAATTGTTTTTTTATTATTTCCAAATCTACTTTATTATGATGTACCTTATTTGGTGTACATTTTATTGTTGAGTGTCATCTTTCATTATAATTTCTAATTACTTGTTGTATTAGTGGTTTTATATAAGTGAATAAAAGTCTTAAACTTTTTATTAATATTAATTTAATTTATTAATTACATATACTGATGTCGCTAAGTACTTTTCCTAGTACGACCTTCGTGATCCAGTTGCAACGCTATTCTGATTAGAAAAACCTCCAACAAGAATGGTCATACCGCTTACTCAGTCTCCTGCGTTAAGCTTAGTACGCAGCTCTCAAGAAACGTAAAAACTTCATATAAAAAAACGCTTAAGAAACGGTCCAGAAACGTTCCTGCGATAAAGTTACTTGTGCTAGTACGCAGCTCTTAAGAAAGCTAGTACTAATTTTTAATACTTTTTTTCAATAAAATGTGAATATGGCAAACCTGGTTTTGCAAAGAAACATCAAATCAACAATTGTTTCTTGCAGGAAATTCGAAGTAATCGTCAAATTCATCCTAAATTAGTTGAAATCATTATTATAAAGTATGTTCCATTTTGAAATGTTGTATAAAACCAACCAATCGTCAACAACATTCCTTAAATCTCAATGAAAATATTTGTGTTACCATACACATACATACATACATACATACGCACAAAGTTTGTTTACTTTGTTTATTCTCTCTTGCTCTTCTAATGTGGATCATTCACAATGCGTAACCAGCTGTCAATATTACTTCAGAAATAATGTATTTTTGTTCTTGAGCAATTACTTGAGAGCTGCGTACCAACCTTTATTCGCAACTGTAGTTACTTATTCAATTCCAACAAGAATCAGGTGATCGTTCCTTGCTCTTCCAGAGTAAAGGTTGGTACGCAGCTCTCAAGTAATTGCTCAAGAACAAAAATACATTATTTCTCAAGTAATGTTGACAGCTGGTTACGCATTGTGAATGATCCACATTAGAAGAGCAAGAGAGAATAAACAAAGTAAACAAACTTTGTGCGTATGCATGTATGTATGTATGTGTATGGTAACACAAATATTTTCATTGAGATTTAAGGAATGTTGTTGATGATTGGTTGGTTTTATACAACATTTCAAAATGGAATATACTTTATAATAATGATTTCAACTAATTTAGGATGAATTTGACGATTACTTCGAATTTCCCTCAAGAAACAATTGTTGATTTGATGTTTCTTCGCAAAACCAGGTTTGCCATATTCACATTTTATTGAAAAAAAGTATTAAAAATTAGTACTAGATTTCTTGAGAGCTGCGTACTAGCACAAGTAACTTTATCGCAGGAACGTTTCTGGACCGTTTCTTAAGCGTTTTTTTATATGAAGTTTTTACGTTTCTTGAGAGCTGCGTACTAAGCTTAACTCAGAAGTTACGTTATCCGATTCTGCTCAACATACCAGTCAAAGAACTCTCTCACTTGTTAACCGCAAATGTTAAACTTGCTTTGCAAGTGTTAGCGATGCTGTTAGGTGTTAGTGTTAGTGAAGAACAGAAATGATTACGAGGGTGCCCGCTGGACTATTGTGGCTTAACTCCTCCCCTTCTTAAAGAGGGACGTCCTCGGTCCTGGATATCTTGTGTGTTGATTTGTGTTTACAAGTAATGTATTTATTGCGACATAGTTTAATTGTGTTGCAAAAATTTAAAAAATCTGATAGGACATATTGCCTCCAATGCGTATGAGGGAGTAGCAGCTCAATGTAGCCAATAAAACTGGATGCAGAGCTAACAAAGTTTCCTACGTCACGCCGTGAGATCTCTTAATGATATACCCGTATGCATTGAGTACATTGCTTTAAATCATAAGTGAGTGGAGTAAGCGGTAGAGGTTTCATACAATTTTCCTTACTTACTAGATTACATATACCTTACACTATTTGTTGAATAACAGAATTGTTGAGTACCAAATATGTATTAAACTCTTTTCAATGAAATACTAAATGATTTTAAAATGAAAACAAAAATGTGAAATGCTCAGCTTTGTACCGTTGATTTTAATTTTACTTTGTGGCTTTAGACCGGATAAAGCACACTTATCTTAATAATTTAACAATAAAGACAAATTTTGTGTTTTTTGATTGAGGTAAGATTTATACCTATTTCAAATTATCTTTGTGAACCACCCTCCCTTTAATAAGAACTGTAGTTCCCAAGTCTCTTTCTATTATCTGTTCAGCGTAAAGGGGGTTTAATTTATTACCAAGTCTGGTGTTTCTTTTTACCAGTACCTTTTCGCCTGGATGAAATTTACGTTCTATTCTTTTTTTGTTATGAGTATTTAGCTCTAATTGCTGTCCACGCTTTAATCGTGCCGGTATTTCCGTGCTTATATTTGTATTTTCATTCATAGGTCGAAATATATCAATTGGCCTTTGGTTGGTTACCGAATGAATTGTTTTATTGTATTCGATAGTCGCCAATAAAATTAAATCCCGCGTGTCCTCAATGCCCCTTTCCAATTTAATGCATCTAGCAATCTCTATCAATGTGCTGTGGAACCGTTCCACCTGCCCGTTAGATGCACTGTGCAGAGGTGGAGCATTAACAATTTCAATACCAAAAGTGTTGGCAAGGAGATATGTGACAGTATTGGAATTAAATGACTTCTCATTATCACAATAAATGGTCTTAGCATTAGGGAATATGTTCAAAAGTTGCATGAGCTGGGGCTTAATATCCACAATAGTTCTAGATTGTATAGTTTGCACAACTGCAAATTTGGAAAATTTGTCCAAACATGTTAAAAAAATTTTTGAATCTGTTGAGAATATATCAATGTGCAATATTTCTCCTAAATATGAGGGGATTGGTGTTTCAGCTATTTTATATCGTTGATGATGTCTATTATATTTTGATTTTGAACAGATTTTGCAATTTCCTACCGCTTCTTTTGCTTTCTTTTCCAGTTTTGGAAAAAAGTAATCGTTTAAAATTTGTTTTACATTTTCTTGTACTGCGCGGTGAGCGCGATTATGTTCTGTTATTATTATTTCCATCTGATCATTTGGATCAAAGATATCGGTCACAAATTTCTTAGCATATTTAAACTTCGTATTTGGAAATAATTGTACAAGATCATGTTGGATATGGGCTAGAATAGGCAAGCTGCAATGAATTGCATTCACTACGTTCGTGTTTACAAGGTCTTGAATAGTTTCTAACAGAGTGTTTTTGTCACGAAAATGAATAACATGTCTTGTCCTATTTCCAAGTACAATAAAAGTTCGTTTAGATGGGTTCTCAGCTTCTTCAATAATAATCTGGTTTTTGAAACAATTTATGGGTTTTTCAACTGCCTGTATGGTATACGTCAAAGACCGTTCACTATGAATTGTTGCACAATCGGAATTCGAATCCTGTTCCACCAAGTTAACCTGCTGTCGCGACAAAGCATCTGCGACATTGTTCTCCTTTCCCGGTTTGTAGTGCAATTTTGCGTTATGCTCATCAATAAATGCCCTCCAACGCTTGAGTTTTGCATTCGGGTTTCTATCGGAAACTGCAAATGTTAGTGGTTGGTGGTCTGTGAATATGTTCAAGTGCTTTACACCATAGAGATAGTTTCTGAGATTTTTTAATGCCCATACTATGGCCAGGAGCTCCCTTTCGTTTGTTGCAAAATTAAGCTCATTACCTTTCAAGGTCCTAGATATTATGGTGATTGGCCGGCCATCCTGAGACAAAACAGCACCCAGACCATGGTTAGAGGCATCGGTTGTCAAATCAAAAGGTTTTTTGAAATCAGGGTAGGCGAGCATTACATCTTCGGATATTAAAATACTTTTCAAAGTATCAAAAGCTTGGTATTGCCTTGAATCTAATGTTACTTTTACTTTCTTCGACTGATTAGCGCTGACTTTTCCATTCTCACCTTTTAGAATGTCGGTCAAAGGTTTGGCTATGCTGGCAAAGTCTTTTATGAAACATCTATAATAGCTTGCCAGTCCCAAAAATGATCTAAGAGAGTATAAATTTTCGGGGGCTGGGAAGTTCAGCATTGTATGTACCTTGTCTGGGCACGTTTTAATACCTCCTCTTGAAACGATAAACCCGAGATACTCGATTTCGTTTTTAAAGAAATGAGACTTTTCTACTGATACCCTCATATTGGCATCATATAGGCCAGTTTACGTCCTCAATATGTTGCTCTTTTGTTTGCGAAAATACTATTACGTCGTCTACGTAAACATAACAGCTTTTGCCTATTCGTTCCCTTAGTATGTCGTCTATGGCCCTCTGAAATATGCTAGGAGCGTTTTTTAAACCAATGGCAGTCTGCAAAATTCATATTTGCCATTGCTTACGGAAAACGCTGTTTTCTCCCTGTCTCGCTCTGCGAGTTCGATCTGGTGAAAGCCCGATTTTAAGTCAAGTGTTGAAAAGTATTGCGACTGACCTATGTTAGACAAGATCGACGTTACATTAGGTATTGGATACTTGTCATCGATGGTAACTTCATTTAACTTTCGGAAGTCTACAACCAGGCGTTTTTTCCTGTTCCCTAACTCATCGAAGCCTTTCTTGTCTACCACCCAAATTGGATTATTATAGGGAGATCTAGAGGGTCTAATAATGCCATTATGCAAAAGTTCTTTTATTTCATTTTCCACAAAATCTGCTACGCCTCGTGGATAAGGGTATAACCTAGAGTATATGGGCTCTTCACGTTTTGTACGAATGGTTGCGACTATATTAGTGTTAAGGTTGGTACGCAGCTCTCAAGTAATTGCTCAAGAACAAAAGTACATTATTTCTCAAGTAATATTGGCAGCTGGTTACGCATTGTGAATGATCCACATTAGAAGAGAAAGAGAGAATAAACAAAGTAAACAAACTTTGTGCGTATGCATGTATGTATGTATGTGTATGGTAACACAAATATTTTCATTGAGATTTAAGGAATGTTGTTGATGATTGGTTGGTTTTATACAACATTTCAAAATGGAATATACTTTATAATAATGATTTCAACTAATTTAGGATGAATTTGACGATTACTTCGAATTTCCCTCAAGAAACAATTGTTGATTTGATGTTTCTTCGCAAAACCAGGTTTGCCATATTCACATTTTATTGAAAAAAAGTATTAAAAATTAGTACTAGATTTCTTGAGAGCTGCGTACTAGCACAAGTAACTTTATCGCAGGAACGTTTCTGGACCGTTTCTTAAGCGTTTTTTTATATGAAGTTTTTACGTTTCTTGAGAGCTGCGTACTAAGCTTTATATGGTAAAGACTCATTTGGATCAGCAAACGCATTTGATCGTTTACGTATCATTTTTAAAAACTCATATTTCACTGCGAGGGGTACGCTTTCATGTTTAATTTGTATAATATTTATGTTTTCACATTCACTAAATAATAACTTTTCTATCCCAAAGTCGTGGGAAACAATACCTTTTTTCAGGTCCACAATGGCATTAACCTGCGTGAGTAAGTCAAGCCCAATTATCGCATCAAAATTTATTAATGTTGGCAAAATAACAAAATCAGAATTTATTCCAAATAAATGTACTTTACATTTTTCACTTACTTTAGTTTCACCATGAATTGACTTAACTAAAAATGGTTTGGCTAAAGGTACGATTCCTTTTAGCTCCTTAAAGGGCCTTATATAACTTTTTGAAGCCCCTGTATCTATTAACATTTTTATAATTCTTTTCTCATCTCCTATTGTTCTGCTAACCCAAGGCAGCAGTGACCTTTCCCTAAAAAATTTATCTCGTCCTCAATATCCTCAACTTCGCTCTTTACCAAGTCATCGTAAGAAAATTTTTCGGCCCTATCTCGGGTAATATGGTTAATTCTTTGAATTTTAGGCCCGGTATTCCTTTCAAAATCAGAGCGACGCTTAGGTTGTTGTCCTAGGTTACCAGTATTTTGGGGAAACTGTCTTTGCCTAGACCCTTGAAAATGATTGGTTTTGTTTTGATCTAAAGTATCGTTCGGCGAATTTTTGAGCTCAAAGTTTGATGGACGACGAATGCGAGACGTTGACGGATCTATTTCCATTGGTTCAGGTCTTTCCTGCGTACCGTTTTGAGTAAAACTACGTTTTTGTTGCCTATTGTAATTATGTTGGAAATGTGGATTCTTATGGGTATTCAAATATTCCAACTGACTATTGTTGTTTTCAAGAGGCCTTCTGTCAGAAGGTTGGTTCCTGCTATTATCATCAAAACGCTTTGAAAAAAATGTCGCGAAGGTGTAGCGTTCATGATTCGCTTCTAGCTCCTGGGCAAGGGCCAAAGCAGACGGCAAGTCAGTTGGCCTTGAAGAAAATAAAATGTCACAAAGGGGTTTTCTGAGGCCAGAAATAAAGACGCGTAACGCATCCGTTCTGTATTTTTCATTTATGGAGTTCGCTAAATTGCCCTCGTAGGTCATTATGGATTTATTAGTAAGAAGTGTGAGCTTTCTCTCCACTTCATCATAAAATTGTATAACCGTAAGATTCCCCTGCCTTAAAGTACTAAGCTCCTGCTCAATCAAATAAATAGGTCGCTTATCTGCATAGGTAAAATCTAGCCTAGCTATAATGGCCTTGAAATTTAGCACAGTGTTGAAGGAAGCTAGAACATTGTCTGCCGGACCCCTAATTTTGTTTCGAATTATTGCTACCGCTTGGTAGTGCTTTGCGCTTCCTTCATACCTCTCATAGAGTTTGTAGACCGTGTGCGCAGCCTGCCTCCATGAAACATAATGCTCTTGTTTGCCGTCAAATTCGGGCAACGATTTGGCAAGGTCAAGGGTTTCGTCACATGAGACATTTCCTACAATTCTAACCTCTTCAAATGGTTCTACGTTTTCAGATAATGTAGTAGCAAACTTTTTTGTGATTTGTTCTAATTTTGCATCAAAATCTTCTTTTTGTGATTTTAGTGCAGCCGACATCGCGGCAGTAACTATAGCCGTCAACTCATTAGAGTTCATACTTACTTCGCTTTCGCCTTCTAAAACTAGCGTATCAAAAAGGTTAGCTAATTCAAGGTCGCACATAAACTTCAAATATAACACGTGGTTTCAAAAGGGTTTCCTTTGTATAAGCGAATTCTTAACAGGCTTAATAGAAAAATAACTGGGAAAACAGTTCAAGAAGGGAGGAGATTCACCAAAAATTCACAAATATATGTATTGAAATAGGCTAATGATTTTTTGAATTATTTTAGTATTTCGTAAAATAACTGAGCATATCACTTACATATTTAATCTCCTTATTTAGTTAACTATTTTTTTGTTTGTTAATGTTGTATTCAGTTAAATGTGGTTTTTTTATATGAGTAGTTGATATGCCCTTTAGATATCAACCAAGGTTACACCGTTCGATCTCAGGTTAAAGTGCTGTACTCCACCGATTTTATTTACAGTAGCACAAAATATGTAGTGATAATTTCCGTTGTTTAAGTTTTGTTCTTCAATATAGTTGGTAGACGTGTTGATTAATTGACCACCATTGCCTGGTGATTCTCCAAAGTCCCTTTTCCCAATGTCAGCAAAGGTCAGAAGCTATTATTTTATTTAAGTTTGCCGCGTTCAGTCTGATTTAACAAGCTCCTGGATGTGTCCCTCCGACGAGAACACCAATTTCAATTATTTTTAACTTCCCGTGCCCCACGTTGGGCGCCAGTGAATAAAAGTCTTAAACTTTTTATTAATATTAATTTAATTTATTAATTACATATACTGATGTCGCTAAGTACTTTTCTTAGTACGACCTTCGTGATCCAGTTGCAACGCTATTCTGATTAGAAAAACCTCCAACAAGAATGGTCATACCGCTTACTCAGTCTCCTGCGTTATTCGCAACTATAGTTACTTATTCAATTCCAACAAGAATCAGGTGATCGTTCCTTGCTCTTCCAGAGTAACTCAGAAGTTACGTTATCCGACTCTGCTCAACATACCAGTCAAAGAACTCTCTCACTTGTTAAGCTTAGTACGCAGCTCTCAAGAAACGTAAAAACTTCATATAAAAAAACGCTTAAGAAACGGTCCAGAAACGTTCCTGCGATAAAGTTACTTGTGCTAGTACGCAGCTTTCAAGAAATCTAGTACTAATTTTTAATACTTTTTTTCAATAAAATGTGAATATGGCAAACCTGGTTTTGCGAAGAAACATCAAATCAACAATTGTTTCTTGAGGGAAATTCGAAGTAATCGTCAAATTCATCCTAAATTAGTTGAAATCATTATTATAAAGTATATTCCATTTTGAAATGCTGTATAAAACCAACCAATCATCAACAACATTCCTTAAATCTCAATGAAAATATTTGTGTTACCATACACATACATACATACATGCATACGCACGAAGTTTGTTTACTTTGTGTATTCTCTCTTGCTCTTCTAATGTGGATCATTCACAATGCGTAACCAGCTGTCAACATTACTTCAGAAATAATGTATTTTTGTTCTTGAGCAATTACTTGAGAGCTGCGTACCAACCTTTAACCGCAAATGTTAAACTTCATTATTAGCTTAAGAATAAAGTTACTTTTTGGCTCTACGTTGTCATACAGACAGATCGCTCTCCCAGCAATCAACTTACTCTTGCTTTGCAAGTGTTAGCGATGCTGTTAGGTGTTAGTGTTAGTGAAGAACAGAAATGATTACGAGGGTGTCCGCTGGACTATTGTGGCTTAACTTATATAACCCTTTATTTAGTTTATATAAGATTTTAAATTTTTCTGCTATAGTATTATGGAATCTTTCTACATCTGCATTACCTGTATGACGATTGGGTTTTGTTAGGTGGATTTCAACATTTTCATTATGTAGGAATTCTTTTATTTTTACTGCTTTAAATTCATTGTCTGCAATAATTTTTCTGCGTTTCCCTATCTTAGTGAAATGATCTCCTAGCTGTTCGATAATGCTTATGTGATTTCTATTATTTAACGAGTATGCTGCACCGAACTTAGAAAATGTATCTACTACTGTCAAGAAATGATGCTTTTTCATTAAATACGTATCTATATGAACAATATCATTAATTTTTGAAGGCGTCTCCGAAAGTTTCATTTTTGGCTTAATAGGATTTCCATCGTACTTTACTTCCTGACATATTTCACATTGATTAATTATGATTTAAATTAATTGCAATAACTTTGAATAATATATTTTATTCTTTATTTGGTTGTATGTTTCCTGAATGAAAGCTTTTCCTACGTGAGTTAATATCATTTTCACGATATGAGTTTAAGAAAACAATTTTATTTCTACGCCGAAATGCGTGCCTTTATTGATATTCTTAAGAACTGATTTCAATATAAGATCTTGAAGCTATTTACATATACTAGTGAAATGCGTCTGCTGTTATCTGCTTGCAACTTCTTTGTTGTAATTCGATATCTGTTATCTTGCTATCACTTGTTTGTTATTGTTGAGATGCGGATATGGTTATCGCAGTGGATTATTCCATTGCCAGATGTTTGTTGTTTATATGTCGAGAATGCATTTCTAGATAATGCATGTTTGGTTGGTATTGTAATAATAGTTCATTTCTATTGTTCAACTGATAGTGCATGTCAAAACAAGTTCTATCGGTTTACATAGTTTGTCTTTGTTTAGGATGTTTATTAACAGATAAGATGTATGTGAGTGTGTGTGTGACCGGGAGCGAGCCTATTTCGTTAACTCCCCTCCTTCTTAAAAACGGAGCGTCCTCACTATGCTGCTACAAATTGTTGTTGTTGAAGACGATTCATTTCAACTTCGTATAATTCGTCAATTTGCCTTTGTCCGTGAAGCATTCTTCTATTTAAGTGATATCGGCTGAGGTGTACCATACCGTAAGTGGTGACTACCAAAGTAAGGAATCCCATTATGATGAAGAACGTAAAATGTACTGGATTTTCTTCAATAGGTATCAAAAATGTTGAGAGTGTTTGGATATTGCTGAATTTGTAGATTGAGTTTGAAGAAAAGATACGGAGTACTTCAAGTTTTTCGTTGTGTTGATTGGGTATTATTTCTCTGAGTTGTCGTTGATGATTGTAATATGTCATGTTATCGATGTTCGTGGATTCATTGAAGTATATCAATTTAGGGCCTGGTATATGCATGTTGTTCCAAGTATGCTGGTAATCTGTCAAATGTATCCATTCTCTAGTATGCGAAGTGGAGCATTATTTTCATGGGTTGTTTCGCATTGGGCTATTTTGTCTTCTAATATTTTTATAGTACAATTATCAGCGGGTTCTGATTTACAAATAAAGTTACCCATATAATTTCTACATTTATATGTTCTTTGATAATCGTTACACTTTGCGATCTTAGGGTGCCCGCAGAGTGGACGCTTGAAGCCGAGCCCAGCGCATTTTCCCATTTACGCAACACGTGAATTTCCGCTCGGATCGGCTTTCAGCGTCCACTCTGCGGGCACCCTTAGGGTCTAAATTAATTTTACCATGTTTATATGCTAAAAAATATACATTAAATAAGCTACATTTAGTTTCAAGGATAAGATATTTGTATATTGTAGTAATTGCTTGTTGTAGGTAACATAAGTATATGAATGTCGGCATATTCTAATATATTAATTATTGGAAGATCTAACTTTTCATGGTTTATTAAATCGTACACGTCTTTCAAATTAAATGTGCCAGAATAGAAATGATTAGTTTTTGCAAAATTTATAGTGTTAGTTTTTGATTTGAGTTTATTATAAACTTCTGATATAACAATGTTTTCGCTTATTGCATTGGGTTCAAAGCTTTCGAGTATTCTTTCGAACTGTGAATTAATTAATTTTTGCTTATTATTATTTTCTATTACCAAATTAAGTGAAGTTTGGATTTCCACAAGGTCATCGTGGTCTGGTGTGCCAGTGATGAATTTTAACATGGAACCAAGAAAGTTAATTGATCTCTTTGGTCTATAAATATTGGGAATGAGTTGAGTTTTCAGAGTTTCGATTTTGTTTACTAAAATTTGAGTTTGGGGTTGGTCTTTTAGATTGAAATATTTTTGAGAGATTGGATATGTGATACAAGAAAGCTGTATCCTGATAAATGTAAACAGAATCAGTTTCTACTAGTACATATTTCCTATAGCTTAAGTCTATAATATTGTCGCAAAGTGCGATAGAGAAAATTAAGGTAAATACTATTCCGTACATGTTTTTGCTCTCACATTGTCTTTGGGTATAATTACTTTTTTATTGGTCGTTATTGATCCTCCGTTGTCTTTTTTTACTATATGTTTCGCGTATTTTTTTCCGTTTTTGTTTCGTCTATGCGTTTTTGAGAATATTACCTCTCCTTCTTTGTATTTGAGCTGTTTCCGATTGCGGTTATGGTATCGCAAAACTCTCTGTTGATTTTGTTGCAGACGTTCTTTGATGCCTGGATATTCCCTTTGATTGAAAAACACGTCCTCGGTTTGTGGTTGCCGAACTGTGTTGATGCGCTAAAACTTTTGCGAGTTCGATAATTGTGCTATGCGTTCTTTCAACTTGACCGTTTGTTGTCGAATGATATGTTGGAGTTTTGGTATGCGTTATTTGTAATCGTTTGTATATTTGTTGTGCACATATGCCAGTAAATGTTGACTCGCTATCAGTCATTACAAACTTTTCGTTTGGGTATATTTGTGACAGTATCTCGTCAACATCCCTACCAACCACGGCTACCCTCTTGTGTCAAATGTTTCAATACAACTACACATTTTTTCTCTAATACCAACGCACATTTTCGGGTTATTTTTTGTTTACCTAAATGCGATGAAAAAATATTTTTTCATTTCTTCATTTATTTGCATGAGTGCGAAGGAGAAAACATAATTTTCAATAGTGCCAAAAGAAAATCCCAAAAAGGGTAATAAAAAAACTATTGAAAGACGCATGTCATTCGTGCTCGTACAACAAGAAGGCAAGTAAGTGAATTTTATATAATAAATATAAATAATTTGCAAATAATTACTTCATTTGTTTTTATAGCATTGGAAATCAGAATGAATTGAAAATAGCAGCAGAAGGAATATCAACAGAAGCAGCAAATATCAATTGTTAAGTAAGTATAAGAAAAAAAGTGTGTGTTCTTTGAAATTGTACTGCGCAGTCCAATATAATACGCAAAAATAAATATGTACATATGTATGTGTTTTATGCGTTTAAGGCGGCCTGCACAATCCAATATAATATGTGAAAACAAATGTTTGTTTTATATTTTAAATGATCAAATAATATTTATCTTTTCTTTCAGAGTAAATACTATTTGTATTTAATATATATTTTTTTTCAGATAATATTAATGTTTTCTTTCAGATATTATTATCATTTTATACAATTAATCTTTCTTTTTCTTTTAGATATTACAAATTCAAAGTAATTATTATTTATTTTCAGGTATTAATAACCTTTGTTTTGTTTCAATCTTTTTTCAGATATTTGTCTTTTATTTTCAGGTATCATTAATGTTTCTCTTTAATAAATCTTTTTTAAGATAATAATTATTTTTTAAATGTAATATATTTTTATTTATATAAATTATAACGAATGAATAAAATTTTAAAAATTTAAAAATTTTGTTTGAAATTTTAAAAGCAGGAATCAAAAAATACAACCCTGCATCAGCCGTCGATTGGGAATATTAGAGCAAGACAGATATACTTTTTTATATGCCACTGCTGAATGAGCGCAACAAAGATGTATGATCATATGTATACGTACGTGAGTGGGTAGAATCTTCACGCCGCCTATGGCAAGCCACTGATTATCTGGTTTTTTACCCACTCATGGTTGGCTGGGATATTTTCATTGTATTTGTCTCAAATGGCAGAATTTGGAGTATTTGTCGGTTGAACTAAAGTACATATTAATGCTCATAAAAAATAAGTCTAAGTGTATTGCTACTTTGTTCGGTATCGGTGCTGATCCTATTGGTTGTTTATTTGGTCGGCGTTCATACTTGTTTTGAGGTAGATTTCGCAGTCTTGTACTTCTTTTTTACAAGCGTCATGTATGTTTGGCCAGTAGTATCTGAGCGAGATTTCCTGTGCGCTATTTTTGTAGTTTCTGTGAGCACGTCTGTGTGTGTCTTGTATGATCTGTTCTTGTTGTTCGGTTTCGGTAATATCGTCCACCAATTTTTTCGTTAGTACAATCGATATAGTTGGAAATGTATCGATAATGTCATTTTCGACGTAAAATAACATTTGCTCGTCTATTTGCAGAGCATTAGTTATCTTTGGTCTAATTATATTTTTTAGTCTATCTAGTAATTCAGTTTTCGTATTAAAAAAGAGCGTGTGTCGGCTGTTAGAAAATATGTTTTGTGAGAATATTTCGACGGCGTTCTGATCTGACCGTTTTACAATAATTTGGTTTCTAAATGAGTTTATGACCTTTTAAATTTTAAATTAAAAAAAAAAAAAAATGACACATACGAACGCCAAACCCTTTAAGGGTTTTACTATACTGACCTAGTACCATCACCCATACTTGGAATTTCCATCTCAAGATTAAGTGACTTTCTGACTTCGTTTATTAAAATATCGGCCGCCTCTCCTTGAATTTTGGAATGTACAATCGAGAGTGCTGTGTGGTACATGGGTGTAGTAGCGAAATTCTTGATGTTCTCCATGTGCGACCAGGAACGTTTTCTCCTTGACCTATAATGGTTCATATCGCCTGTTAAGACTGGTAAGGTTTCGAAGATTTCTAAGTTAATTTGTGATTCATCTGTGATGTTTGATGTACAGTCCTGGTATTGGTTTGTGACTGTGACGTTAGGTGTTGCGTAGGTTTTGAACGAATTCAATCTTTGTTGAGTTTCACTGAGCCTTGTGGTCAGAGCAGCGATTTGTGCTCTCAAGCTTGTGATTTCTTGCCTTGTCATCTTAGTGTCGGTGTTCAATAAGGGACGTCGCAAATTGAACGGCTTTTGTCTCTTTTTATGAGATTCCAATGTGTTGTGATGTCCGTTGGTATAACGTTGCTTGACTGTTTTATCTATACATCAAGACTTCACCGTTATTCTTTTTCAGATTTTGCAGGAATATTAATGTTATCTTTGTTAATTTTAAGAACCTTTTCAAAGATCTAGTGCTGGAAGTCCAACTTCCCGTGGAATTTTTTCTATCCTTTTTCTCAATGGATAGAGATGGCTTAAATCACGGTGGTCTCGGTTTTCACGATATGAGTTTAAGAAAACAATTTTATTTCTACGCCGAAGTGCGTGCTTTTATTGATATTCTTAAGAACTGATTTTAATAAAAGATCTTACAGCTATTTATAATAGTGAAATGCATCTGCTGTTATCTGCTTGCAACTTCTTTGTTGTAATTCGATATCTGTTATCTTGCTATCACTTGTTTGTTATTGTTGAGATGCGGAGATGGTTATCGCAGTGGATTATTCCAGGGATGGGCACATTTTTAGCCCGCAAAGTTAGCAAGATGCGCACGAGGGCTAGATAAGGGGAATATCAATTTACGGAGAGAAGGGCATAAAAAGTTGCGAAAAAAATCAATTACATTCCCCCGTAACTTAATGCTCATCGCAGAATGCAGGGATAATAGGATGCCCAACTTATTCCAGTGTGAGAGCGCCTCAAAATAAGCGTTTTTTTATAACATTTTCCATTATGGCCAGATCGAGCAAAATAAGAATTTTTGGGCATTTTAAATTAAAACACCCAACATTTATTACGATTGCAAATTATTATATATTGAACTTGTAATATATAGCGAAACTACTTAACTCCTTTTTTATGATCTTATGGTATATTAAAACAACTGACTTTCGATCTTTCAGTACTTAATAAGGCGAATTAAGCCTATTAGTTCTCAATTAATAAATTATTTTAATCATTTGTACTGGAAAATTAATTAATTTTAATGAAATATATTTAAATTTCCCATTTTCTTTGATTTTCATTGTTTTGAATTTTTATTAGCGATCTGGAACGGCGGCAACAAATTCCTCCGTTCACATATATTTTTGGTATAGTTTCAATCTGGCCGTTCCAGTCATTCCAATTGCAAAACGTCAAAACCTCTCCAATCCACTCAACTGTCAAAGTTTAGGTGGTTTTGACGTTTAGAAATTCCAGTGAGAGAAGAGTTGGACATCTCTTTATCTCTGATACAAACGCTAATGGCAGAAACATCTTCTCCCTTCGCTACGAGCGGCAAGCGTTTTGTTCTCGTTTTCATTCGAACAATGTTGCCATTACACAATACGTATATGTAGTTTTGTACAAATCTAAGTTTTCAATTATAATTTTTCATAATATAAAATATCAAAACTGAAAACAAACTATTAAAAATAGTTTGTATATTTATAAACTAGCTGACCCCGCAGCCGTTGTCCTGCGTGAAATTATGTATTTTGAAATGAAAAGAAAGTTCAATTCATCATTTAATGTTTGGTGTTTTTTTTTTTTTTCAAATTTATGCCTCACACTATGCGACTATCTTTAGGTCCTGTTGATTGTCATCTCAAATGCAATTTTCACTGGAAACGGAATACGCTTGAACTGAAATGGGAAATCATTAGAACTCATAGGAACTCGTAGAATCAAGCATTCCCCCTTGTATTCGATAGGTGCGTCACAATCAGTCGGGTTCCATTACACAGTTTCGGCGCATGAAGATTGCGAATCATAATAACGACGGATCCAACTTTGAGACGCAAATGATGCGGTGGCATACCAAGCCTGTCCAAAGAATTTAGAAATACCACTGGATAATTCACGGCGTCGTCTTCATTGTCAAGACGATCGATCGATTTGTATGAGCGCAAGTCTCCCGGAATTTGACTTTGAAACTTCCAGTTTATTACAACAACATCGGTATTTTTGGCAGCTAACATTGCGCGTGCACTAATGGAACTGTAGTTACGATAATTTGCCCAATGTCCGAACATTTGTGATGAGTTCATCTTTCGTGAATTGATAAAGGGAAGATGGAATTGATATCGAACCACCGGAAGTATCAACCGAAATTGTACCATTTCCAATTTTTAGCGAAGACGATGTAAACTGTCTTCGACAATTTCATTTTTGTTCGTGTCGCATAATAGACGCGGATTTGAAGGCTGATATGTCGAAATGATTATCGCGAAAAGTGTGCGAACTTCATTTTCATTACAGTGTTTAACGTGTTCCAGGAATTGTAATTGCTGACTTACTTTTCCAAAACTTGCACACATCGAACCATTCACAGTACGCAATGACTCAAATAAAGTTGAACCGCGTACATTAATCAATAGCAACCGAAGGTAGAAACAATCGTCGTTTTTCTGGTGGATTGTATAAATTCGTCCTAATCCATTAGTTGATAAGAAAGCTGGATGTCAATCTACTGGTTGACCTTGCTTTTTTGCGTAACTATTTCTTCGACGATGCATTCCATGCATAATATCAAGGTATTTCCGAATAGAGAAATGTTCTCACAAACAGATGACTGACGAAAGTTGAGAAAAAACTCGTCAATGTTAATTTTGTTGCGATGTTTCCACTGGGTGCACTGTGGGCTCTGTGTTGAAATACACTCTTTGGTCATTCTCCAAATTAACTGCGAGACGCACAACAGTCGGAAAACGTTCATAAATTGCAAAAGTAAATATCCTACAAAGCGCTTTATTGCAGTTCACGTATCGACCATATCGTTTAAGACCAATAACCGCCATGTTGCTTCCTTTGGTGACGTACTTTCAAACGTACTTTATCGATTTCACCAAACTGCAATACTAAACACTGATATGAGTTTTGAATATGAATTAAACAATAATGGGGAATATAGTACGATCCATGTGTTGTCAACTTCGATATTCACTTTTCTAAGTAGAATGCTGTTGACGCCGCCCCCGCCCAATTTCTTTTGCCACGTCTGTGTCGGCAGAGCTATTCTCTTCTTCGAAGTTTAATTCGCGCGTAACTAAACTCTAACTAAAAAGTTGCGCGCTCTCTTCTTTTGCGACAACGCTGCGATACGGACGTGGTAAGTGTGTTTCCAATTTGTTTATAATTAAACATATTTATTATATGAAACTTTTATTTTTTATTTAATATTTCTGTGGAATAATTGCGCCGACCGTTTTCCCACGGCCAACCACATCATCGGAACGAGCTAGCACCGTGCTCCACCACCCGAACTAACATTGGTCCTTCGAGCCGGATAACAGGTAACAAGTCGATTTTTTATTAAAGTGAAAGTGCATAATTTGCCCGCTTTGTGCATCATTTTGAAGTGGAGACCAAAACTTATTTTTGGCACTCTACCCACAAAATCAAAGCACAAGATTGCAGGTAGTATTGTACTTCATTTAAGTACAACAACAAATACACCTGGCAAATGCACTTATTTCACTTTGCAAAAAAAACCACACACTCTGTTATTCGAGAAAAAATTATAAATTTCTTGGACGCACAAAATCGTCTGGAGCGTCAAAAATCTCTCTCGGGTTTTTGTTTTTCTTATGATTAATTTGAGTTTAGTCGCTCAACTCTGCCTTTCCATATATTGCTCGAATAGCAATAAAGGCAAGCAGCAATAACGCAGCTGCAGTTTCGCGAGTGCAAACAAAAAAAAAAAAAAATACAAAATTACAAGTGCAGTGAGTAAAGGGAGAGCAGCAACGGCCAAGCAACAAAGTGCGAGCAGCAAAGGCAAAGCAGCACAGACAAGCAGCACAGGCCAAGCAGGAAAGTGAGAGCGGCACAGAGAAGCAGCATAGGCAAAGCAGCAAAGGCAAGGCAGCGCAGCAGCCATCCCAGAAGGACACCAACAAACAATAGTGCAGTGTTAAACTCGAAAATAACCCCGTGAACAAAGTGTAAGTGTTTAGTTGATAAATCAAATAAGTGCTTGTTGTGCATTTTTATTTGTATTTGTATTTACATTTGAATAAAGCAACTAAGCACAAATCAATTGTTGTTTGTGTACATAGTCAAAGACTAGGCGTGCAAGTGCATTGGGACGATAACCCAGCAAGCACATTATACTTAAATTCGAAAAATACTTTGCGAAAATAGTTTACTAAATTTATTAAGTTTTTTTGTGTCTTCGAAAATTCAAGTTTTATAAAGAAACAACGCACTGCCTATCATCAACTAATTTGTAGTCTGTCCGTGATTGGTTCTATAACTTTTGAACTTTTGCAACATATTTGCAAATATTTTTTAAATTTTAGTTTCAAGTTTTAGATCCGATTTTGTGCAACGTTTTTGCAGTTCCGGTTCAATTTTCGGAAACAATGGAATCCATCAGAGCCTTTACTACAGCTGCAGACGCTCTACTGGAGTTTGAGGAGTCTTTTACTCCAACAGCAAACAATCAAAGTGCCTACTCACTTGAAGTACAACAAGCTGAACTGAAATCTCTGTGGGCAGAGGTAAAGTCAGAATACAAGTTGTGTTTGTCAAAAGTGGATCCTTCGGACACAAGCTCAATTGACGACATTAAGCTTAAATATACAAGCTGTTACCACGCCTACGTGTGTTGCGCGGCCTTGATGGGTGAACACATGCACAACTTCACGGCGTTCAACCAAAGCCCTACTTCGAATTCTACAGTGATTCAACCTGAACGGTTACAACAAACTGTAGAACCCGTGGGGTATTCTATCAACTTACCGCCCTGTGATAACGAGATATTTCATGGCGATGTTTTACAATGGCCCTCATTTAGGGATTTATTTGCCGCCATTTATGGGAATAACCCAAGGCTATCTCCGGTAGAAAAGTTATTCCATCTGAACCAAAAAACGCGAGGTGAAGCAAAAGCTATTGTTTCGAAAGCGCCACTGACGAATGACGGATTCGCATTGGCGTGGAATAATTTGTTGTGTCGGTATGAAAACAAGCGAGTGCTTGTCAATACACAATTAAATTTATTTTCAATCTTCCGCACATTTCTACAGAATCTGAGACCGAACTCAGAAATTTACAGCGGGAGATTAATAGCTGCATTTCAGCTTTACAAATTCATGGCATCAATGTAGATAGCTGGGATGCCATATTTACGTATTTGTGTTCTATCCGACTACCGGACTATACACTGTCGCTTTGGGAACAATCTCTGGATTCGGATTCAGAAATCCCAAAATGAGTTGAGTTAGACAAGTTTCTAACCAAACGGGTTAAAACGCTTGAGAGAGTATCAAACCTCAAAGGCGAGTTGAGTACTCAACCCAATATTAAGTCGGCTGATGGTGAAGGTCGGATACCAACCTTGCAATCAAGGATTGGATCCAGGCCCATCAATTCCCATCACGCCAAGACAAACAATACCAGATGTAAACTGTGCTCATCTCAATCGCACATTTTGAAAACTTGTCAAAGATTCATTGAGATGCAGCCTAACGCACGGTTAAATGCTGTCAGGAAACTCCACGTCTGCCTAAACTGTTTATCGGACTCACATAAAGTCAAAAATTGTAAAAGTCTGTTTAATTGTTCCAAATGTAAACAGAGACATCACTCTATGATTCATCGGGATCAGAGTGAGGGAATAGCTCAAATATCTGACAGCACCGACACTACTGAGGTTTCTACTAAATCTCATGTGGCCTCTATTAAGGCCTATATTTCAAATGTGCCTACCAGTCGAAGCATGCTCTTAGGTACAGCCATGGTGACCATATGTCACAACGAGAGCCCTGATTGATTCGGGATCTGAAGCCACCTTCGTAAGCAATAGTCTGCAAAAACGCTTACATCTGGCAACCAAAAAGGTCAGCGCGCGAGTTTCAGGATTGAATAATACCGTATCAGGACGAGTTCAATCGGTATGCTCGATCACAATTGGCTCGCCCAGTAACAAAAGTTTGAAACTAGAAGCGGAAGCTTTGGTACTGCCAAAATTGACTGGACTGCTTCCATCCAGATCAATTAACTCTTCAATTTTAAAAAGGTTACCAAATATCCCCTTGGCGGATAATAATTTCTATACGAGTCAAAAGGTCGACTTGTTGATCGGAGCAGATCTTTACCCGCAAATTATACTAAATGGGGTAAAATCGAAAATCTTTGGATCCCTTGCTGCACAACGAACAGTGTTTGGTTGGGTCTTAACAGGTTCCGTTCCCACCGAAGAAACGAAGACAAATGGCAAAGGCGACGGACAAAATTCAGTAACAACTCAACAACAAACACAAAACAATTTTTGTAGTATAATAGATACTAATTATATATTTATACAACAGAAACAACATCAGCAGAATCAACAGCAGCACCAGCTACAACAGGATCAAACTAAGGATGATGGCGAAACAAATGATGCCCCCGGCTCATCGAATCACTCCGATATGCATTGTGACGTCGGTGGGCCGACACTGTATGCAGCAGCGCTATCTCAGTCAGCAACATCAGTAGGCGGCACACCGCCGTGCAGCGCTGAAATGACAAATACCAACAAATGCGATTAGAAACGGTGGCAGCAACGCCTGCCACAGCTGCAACGCAGCGACATGCTGTCGCAGCAACGCCACCACTACCACCCCCATCACAAACGTTGCCGCCATCATCAGCTGTGGCGGCCTCATCAGCAACAGCGCACTATTCACCACCACACCAGCAACACTATGCCACGAGCAACGCAGTGGCGCCATTGTCGGATACCTTTCACCACCAGCAGATGCAGCTACAGCTGCAACAACAATACGAGCAGCGTTATCAACTGCAAACAGCCTATTATCACCAGCAACAGCAGGCGCCGCCGTCGCAATCGCAGCAAGAACACCAATCAGCGACGTATGTAACGTCACAACAGCCGTCTACACAATACCAACATGCGGCGGCCACAACAACAACAGTAAATCAACATGTAGCGCGCAGCAACAGACAAGCATTCATCATTTAATGTTTGGTGTTTTTTTTTTTTTTTCAAATTTATGCCTCACACTATGCGACTATCTTTAGGTTCTGTTGATTGTCATCTCAAATGCAATTTTCACTGGAAACGGAATACGCTTGAACTGAAATGGGAAATCATTAGAACTCATAGGAACTCGTAGAATCAAGCATTCCCCCTTGTATTCGATAGGTGCGTCACAATCAGTCGGGTTCCATTACACAGTTTCGGCGCATGAAGATTGCGAATCATAATAACGACGGATCCAACTTTGAGACGCAAATGATGCGGTGGCATACCAAGCCTGTCCAAAGAATTTAGAAATACCACTGGATAATTCACGGCGTCGTCTTCATTGTCAAGACGATCGATCGATTTGTATGAGCGCAAGTCTCCCGGAATTTGACTTTGAAACTTCCAGTTTATTACAACAACATCGGTATTTTTGGCAGCTAACATTGCGCGTGCACTAATGGAACTGTAGTTACGATAATTTGCCCAATGTCCGAACATTTGTGATGAGTTCATCTTTCGTGAATTGATAAAGGGAAGATGGAATTGATATCGAACCACCGGAAGTATCAACCGAAATTGTACCATTTCCAATTTTTAGCGAAGACGATGTAAACTGTCTTCGACAATTTCATTTTTGTTCGTGTCGCATAATAGACGCGGATTTGAAGGCTGATATGTCGAAATGATTATCGCGAAAAGTGTGCGAACTTCATTTTCATTACAGTGATTAACGTGTTCCAGGAATTGTAATTGCTGACTTACTTTTCCAAAACTTGCACACATCGAACCATTCACAGTACGCAATGACTCAAATAAAGTTGAACCGCGTACATTAATCAATAGCAACCGAAGGTAGAAACAATCGTCGTTTTTCTGGTGGATTGTATAAATTCGTCCTAATCCATTAGTTGATAAGAAAGCTGGATGTCAATCTACTGGTTGACCTTGCTTTTTTGCGTAACTATTTCTTCGACGATGCATTCCATGCATAATATCAAGGTATTTCCGAATAGAGAAATGTTCTCACAAACAGATGACTGACGAAAGTTGAGAAAAAACTCGTCAATGTTAATTTTGTTGCGATGTTTCCACTGGGTGCACTGTGGGCTCTGTGTTGAAATACACTCTTTGGTCATTCTCCAAATTAACTGCGAGACGCACAACAGTCGGAAAACGTTCATAAATTGCAAAAGTAAATATCCTACAAAGCGCTTTATTGCAGTTCACGTATCGACCATATCGTTTAAGACCAATAACCGCCATGTTGCTTCCTTTGGTGACGTACTTTCAAACGTACTTTATCGATTTCACCAAACTGCAATACTAAACACTGATATGAGTTTTGAATATGAATTAAACAATAATGGGGAATATAGTACGATCCATGTGTTGTCAACTTCGATATTCACTTTTCTAAGTAGAATGCTGTTGACGCCGCCCCCGCCCAATTTCTTTTGCCACGTCTGTGTCGGCAGAGCTATTCTCTTCTTCGAAGTTTAATTCGCGCGTAACTAAACTCTAACTAAAAAGTTGCGCGCTCTCTTCTTTTGCGACAACGCTGCGATACGGACGTGGTAAGTGTGTTTCCAATTTGTTTATAATTAAACATATTTATTATATGAAACTTTTATTTTTTATTTAATATTTCTGTGGAATAATTGCGCCGACCGTTTTCCCACGGCCAACCACATCATCGGAACGAGCTAGCACCGTGCTCCACCACCCGAACTAACATTGATCCTTCGAGCCGGATAACAGGTAACAAGTCGATTTTTTATTAAAGTGAAAGTGCATAATTTGCCCGCTTTGTGCATCATTTTGAAGTGGAGACCAAAACTTATTTTTGGCACTCTACCCACAAAATCAAAGCACAAGATTGCAGGTAGTATTGTACTTCATTTAAGTACAACAACAAATACACCTGGCAAATGCACTTATTTCACTTTGCAAAAAAAACCACACACTCTGTTATTCGAGAAAAAATTATAAATTTCTTGGACGCACAAAATCGTCTGGAGCGTCAAAAATCTCTCTCGGGTTTTTGTTTTTCTTATGATTAATTTGAGTTTAGTCGCTCAACTCTGCCTTTCCATATATTGCTCGAATAGCAATAAAGGCAAGCAGCAATAACGCAGCTGCAGTTTCGCGAGTGCAAACAAAAAAAAAAAAAAAAAATACAAAATTACAAGTGCAGTGAGTAAAGGGAGAGCAGCAACGGCCAAGCAACAAAGTGCGAGCAGCAAAGGCAAAGCAGCACAGACAAGCAGCACAGGCCAAGCAGGAAAGTGAGAGCGGCACAGAGAAGCAGCATAGGCAAAGCAGCAAAGGCAAGGCAGCGCAGCAGCCATCCCAGAAGGACACCAACAAACAATAGTGCAGTGTTAAACTCGAAAATAACCCCGTGAACAAAGTGTAAGTGTTTAGTTGATAAATCAAATAAGTGCTTGTTGTGCATTTTTATTTGTATTTGTATTTACATTTGAATAAAGCAACTAAGCACAAATCAATTGTTGTTTGTGTACATAGTCAAAGACTAGGCGTGCAAGTGCATTGGGACGATAACCCAGCAAGCACATTATACTTAAATTCGAAAAATACTTTGCGAAAATAGTTTACTAAATTTATTAAGTTTTTTTGTGTCTTCGAAAATTCAAGTTTTATAAAGAAACAACGCACTGCCTATCATCAACTAATTTGTAGTCTGTCCGTGATTGGTTCTATAACTTTTGAACTTTTGCAACATATTTGCAAATATTTTTTAAATTTTAATTTCAAGTTTTAGATCCGATTTTGTGCAACGTTTTTGCAGTTCCGGTTCAATTTTCGGAAACAATGGAATCCATCAGAGCCTTTACTACAGCTGCAGACGCTCTACTGGAGTTTGAGGAGTCTTTTACTCCAACAGCAAACAATCAAAGTGCCTACTCACTTGAAGTACAACAAGCTGAACTGAAATCTCTGTGGGCAGAGGTAAAGTCAGAATACAAGTTGTGTTTGTCAAAAGTGGATCCTTCGGACACAAGCTCAATTGACGACATTAAGCTTAAATATACAAGCTGTTACCACGCCTACGTGTGTTGCGCGGCCTTGATGGGTGAACACATGCACAACCTCACGGCGTTCAACCAAAGCCCTACTTCGAATTCTACAGTGATTCAACCTGAACGGTTACAACAAACTGTAGAACCCGTGGGGTATTCTATCAACTTACCGCCCTGTGATAACGAGATATTTCATGGCGATGTTTTACAATGGCCCTCATTTAGGGATTTATTTGCCGCCATTTATGGGAATAACCCAAGGCTATCTCCGGTAGAAAAGTTATTCCATCTGAACCAAAAAACGCGAGGTGAAGCAAAAGCTATTGTTTCGAAAGCGCCACTGACGAATGACGGATTCGCATTGGCGTGGAATAATTTGTTGTGTCGGTATGAAAACAAGCGAGTGCTTGTCAATACACAATTAAATTTATTATTCAATCTTCCGCACATTTCTACAGAATCTGAGACCGAACTCAGAAATTTACAGCGGGAGATTAATAGCTGCATTTCAGCTTTACAAATTCATGGCATCAATGTAGATAGCTGGGATGCCATATTTACGTATTTGTGTTCTATCCGACTACCGGACTATACACTGTCGCTTTGGGAACAATCTCTGGATTCGGATTCAGAAATCCCAAAATGAGTTGAGTTAGACAAGTTTCTAACCAAACGGGTTAAAACGCTTGAGAGAGTATCAAACCTCAAAGGCGAGTTGAGTACTCAACCCAATATTAAGTCGGCTGATGGTGAAGGTCGGATACCAACCTTGCAATCAAGGATTGGATCCAGGCCCATCAATTCCCATCACGCCAAGACAAACAATACCAGATGTAAACTGTGCTCATCTCAATCGCACATTTTGAAAACTTGTCAAAGATTCATTGAGATGCAGCCTAACGCACGGTTAAATGCTGTCAGGAAACTCCACGTCTGCCTAAACTGTTTATCGGACTCACATAAAGTCAAAAATTGTAAAAGTCTGTTTAATTGTTCCAAATGTAAACAGAGACATCACTCTATGATTCATCGGGATCAGAGTGAGGGAATAGCTCAAATATCTGACAGCACCGACACTACTGAGGTTTCTACTAAATCTCATGTGGCCTCTATTAAGGCCTATATTTCAAATGTGCCTACCAGTCGAAGCATGCTCTTAGGTACAGCCATGGTGACCATATGTCACAACGAGAGCCCTGATTGATTCGGGATCTGAAGCCACCTTCGTAAGCAATAGTCTGCAAAAACGCTTACATCTGGCAACCAAAAAGGTCAGCGCGCGAGTTTCAGGATTGAATAATACCGTATCAGGACGAGTTCAATCGGTATGCTCGATCACAATTGGCTCGCCCAGTAACAAAAGTTTGAAACTAGAAGCGGAAGCTTTGGTACTGCCAAAATTGACTGGACTGCTTCCATCCAGATCAATTAACTCTTCAATTTTAAAAAGGTTACCAAATATCCCCTTGGCGGATAATAATTTCTATACGAGTCAAAAGGTCGACTTGTTGATCGGAGCAGATCTTTACCCGCAAATTATACTAAATGGGGTAAAATCGAAAATCTTTGGATCCCTTGCTGCACAACGAACAGTGTTTGGTTGGGTCTTAACAGGTTCCGTTCCCACCGAAGAAACGAAGACAAATGGCAAAGGCGACGGACAAAATTCAGTAACAACTCAACAACAAACACAAAACAATTTTTGTAGTATAATAGATACTAATTATATATTTATACAACAGAAACAACATCAGCAGAATCAACAGCAGCACCAGCTACAACAGGATCAAACTAAGGATGATGGCGAAACAAATGATGCCCCCGGCTCATCGAATCACTCCGATATGCATTGTGACGTCGGTGGGCCGACACTGTATGCAGCAGCGCTATCTCAGTCAGCAACATCAGTAGGCGGCACACCGCCGTGCAGCGCTGAAACGACAAATACCAACAAATGCGATTAGAAACGGTGGCAGCAACGCCTGCCACAGCTGCAACGCAGCGACATGCTGTCGCAGCAACGCCACCACTACCACCCCCATCACAAACGTTGCCGCCATCATCAGCTGTGGCGGCCTCATCAGCAACAGCGCACTATTCACCACCACACCAGCAACACTATGTCACGAGCAACGCAGTGGCGCCATTGTCGGATACCTTTCACCACCAGCAGATGCAGCTACAGCTGCAACAACAATACGAGCAGCGTTATCAACTGCAAACAGCCTATTATCACCAGCAACAGCAGGCGCCGCCGTCGCAATCGCAGCAAGAACACCAATCAGCGACGTATGTAACGTCACAACAGCCGTCTACACAATACCAACATGCGGCGGCCACAACAACAACAGTAAATCAACATGTAGCGCGCAGCAACAGACAAGCAACGCAGTCGACAGCCACACACCACACAACGAACACATCACAAGCAGCAACAACAACACAGCAGCAGCAACCTGCAGCAATGGCACACGCGTTGACACCCGCCACACAGCAACAACATCAACCGTGTCAACGGACGCAAAGCTCTGACAAACGAGGACTCTCTCGCATACCACATGCCCAAGATCGAGCCAGACTCGAGTCGTCTCGCCGACTTCGGCATGCTGGTAACTTCCTTTCGGATTGGCGGCATGGCAACGATCGACTGAGACTTGATCCGTCTCAGCGACATTGCCCGGACTGATCCAGACTCGATTCGTCTCGACGGCCACCCCATCCGAAGCGAAGGCGTGGACGAGACGCTCAACGTCAAGCAGATGCACGCCGTATCATCAAGGAAAGGCACGCAACACTACCTTGTCAGCAAAGACTTGCGGCGTCATATAACATCGGCACGATAAAGTGCACTGGCTGCTAACGCCTCTCACATTCACCACCTACCCAGGATCGAGTTAGACTCGATTCGTCTCGCCGACCTCGGAAGGTGGTGACTTCTATGCAAATTGGCGGCATGGCAATGACCGACTGAGGTTCGATTCATCTCAGCGGCATTTCCCGGACCGAACCAGACTCGATTCGTCTCGTCGGCCACCCCATCTGCAAAGAAAACGTGGAAGAGGAAGTGCGGGAGCCAGTTAGTTAAGTTAGTTTAAGTAATTAATTGTAAACTGCATTTGCAGTAATACTGCAAGGCGGGGAGAATGTTGACGCCGCCCCCGCCCAATTTCTTTTGCCACGTCTGTGTCGGCAGAGCTATTCTCTTCTTCGAAGTTTTTTCGAAGTTTAATTCGCGCGCAACTAAACTCTAACTTCTCTTCTTTTGCAACAACGCTGCGATACGGACGTGGTAAATGTGTTTCCAATTTGTTTATAATTAAACATATTTATTATATGAAACTTTTATTTTTTATTTAATATTTCTGTGGAATAATTGCGCCGACCGTTTTTCCACGGTCAACCACATCATCGGAACGTGCTAGCACCGTGCTCCACCACCCGAACTAACAAATGCTGAATGTTCTGCCATTGTCGTCTGGTGAGCTACGCCGATAGAGTTGATATCCATCATTTCCAGTTTGTGTTTCCGAAAGAAAAGTACAGGGATAGTATTTCGTGCACTTATTGTCAGACATACAAACCGAAAAGAGATTGTAGTGTCCGCAAGGTCCATGCATCATATTGGTTTCCACCACTTTATATAATACTGGATCTTTCTCTACATCAGGAATTTCCGGAGAAATGATTTCATCAATTTGATCTGGTGTAACCATCATCCAAAGAAGAATGTGTGCGTGCGGAAAACCTCTATTTTGCCACTCATCAGAGTACATCTAGCATCCAATAGCACCACATATACGTTGCTTCAAGATAAAGTCAATCAAACATCGTAACTGTTGTTTGAAAAGTCGTGCTGTGACATCGTGACGATCGCTTGCTGATTAACCGCGATCCATAATTCCGCACGTATGTCGCCGCATCTTGGGAGAACTTCTTGCCTTGCCTTGCCTGGGCTGCCATACTTTGATGGCAAAAAGAACACCGACCGATATTAGGGCGCCCTCTTGGTGGCTTCGTAACAAATTTCAATCTGCAACTGACCTCTTTGTGTGAAACACACGTAAAGCTTTCACTGAATAATTTTCAATAATTTTTCTTTTGAATAGCCGGAATAAAAAAGCAAGCGAGCGAAACTGAACTATTCAAATAATTTATAAATCAAAATATTGAAAAACAAAACAAACAAAAATTGAAAAAAAATGTTTATAAAAAAAGTTACTTTTTGGAATTATCCAATTTACTGACTTCTCATGAAAAGTATAAGATATTTTTATTTCTAAACCTTCCTTGATCCACAACGAACAACCTCTTAAAATTTCATCAATATTGGTTCAGCCGTTCTCCTAGCGTTACTAACGAACAAACATTCATTCGTTTGTATGAGAAAAAGAAAACGCCTGTTTTTAGGAGGTTTCCGGCAATTATTCGAAATTTTTTCTCCGTAAAAACCATCTCTGAACCTCAACGAACATTTTAAAAAAAGAATTATCAAATTTGGTTCAGTCGTATGAAAGTTATACGACATACATACATTTTGACGATACATTTTTATTTATATAAGTAGATAAGTAGATAATAGCATTCGATTCTGATTTTGAGTTAGTTTAAGAAAATTTTAAATACATTAAGGACAATTTTTATAATTCCTACAGTATATCGAGACTGGCAACCCTGCGTTGTGAGAGAGCAATCTGCTGAGTCGTTTCTACGGGGAAAACCCCAAGTCGTTGGGCTCTCATAAGATTAATTTGTGTATACGTGTTTGAAGAAACAGTGGTTCAGAAAGTGAAATTATTATAATTTAAATGTGCCGAAATGTTATCAACGAGTGAAAGCAGTGTCCACAATTCAAAAAGAAAAATTAATCCATTTAATGTGGAATGCGAAGAAAAGTATTTAAGTCAAGAAAGCTCTGATATGTATATATAATAGATCTGCAGTGCTCTATTCTTTTAAAAACAAGTTTGTGCAAATTTCAGACAGAATTACTTTTTATAAAGATCTTTGTTTAATGAAATATTCTTGTTTGAAACTTTTTTCTTCGGAAATTATATGTATCTATGTTTGGAAGACCCTACACTTGTGAACAATTTTTTTCAATAATGAAATTAAACAAACATATAATAAGATGTAGGTTACCTAATTTAAATTTTGGTACAATAATGCGTGTAGCTTAAGCAAATGAGATTAAACCAAACATAGATTTTATTATGTCGAATAAACTAAATTAAATGCTGTTATAAAGACATATTAAAAAAATTATTACTAAACTAAATTATTCATTATACTTTTTGTTATTTGTCTTACATTTTAAAAATTTATAGTAGTTACAAAGAAACTTAAAATTTTTAGGCAATTTTACAGTTATTACCCACAATGCAACTTCCCATACACGCGCGAATTATGTGTTGAGTCGCAGTGAACGGGTTTTTAAAAAAGTCAAAAAATCAAATTAGATTGCAACGAGGTGACGTTGTTGGCGATCAAGAACAGACTACTTTATTTCAAAAAATTGACTTAAAATGAAGCTTATTCTAATTACAATTTGCTTATTAATAATATTAACTTACTTTTAACATATTATTGCTGAATAAGTATATTTTGGTTACTTTATTTGTTTAAGCAAATTGCAAAAGCCGGAAATGGTGTTATGTTGCAATTTGCTTTAACAGTTCATCGTATTTGTCAAATGCATTGTCAGGTGTTTTTACATACATATTTGTACATGTAACTACTCCCCCCTTTAAAGTAGAATTCTCCTGAATTCTTTTATTTAATGTTTTTTTATATATTTATGTTTTTTGCTAATGACAATAGCTACTAATATAATTGTAATTATGCTTAATATGTTGCAAATATGAGACATTTTCGTATGTATTTTCAATTTAAAAATGTTTTCTATATTTGGTTTATGTTCTTCTACTATTTCGTCAAAAGTAATTTTTTTCGTGAAATTTTGACTGTCTTTATATTTTAATGTTACAATATTTTCTTTTATATCTTCGACAAAATTTTAAAAATAATAGTCATTAAATTTAATTGAACAATTATTAAACCTCATTACATAGTTTCCACTTATTAATGGTAATTCTTGATTACATGTATTATTAATTTTTAAAGTGTTTGCATTTTTAATAAGAACTGTTTTTACATTTAATTGTATTATTTCGAGTTCTTGACATTTTACAAGATTACAATTATTTCTTAAAATACAATGTTTGCTTATTTTCATTTGTTCTAATGATTTATTATCTTCAAATATTAATGTTTTATTTTTGTAGGTAAATATTTCTTCTATTTTTGCATCTATTTCATTATTTTCTCTGTTAGGTATTGGAATAATTTTTCGTATTTTTACATTTTCAAAATTTTTTGGTATTTTTATTCCAAATACTAGAAATGTATTTTTAACAATTACTGTTCCTAGTTGTAGATATTTTAACTTATTAGGCCTATTCAGAATCTGGTGCAAATGGTCTTGCATATTTGCAATTGCAAATGAGCGAGCATATTTTTGCTTTTACACTAACAAAATGTACAGCGATGCACCTGCTACACCCTTGCAAAGAAGCAACACTAAAACGCCATTGTATTATTTGCAACACTAGTTTGCAAATTATCAGCTGTTGTCAAAAATAAAAGCAAACAAAGAAAAGAGATGAAGCAAACAGGTTTAAACAAAAAAAGAATTAAACGCGAAAAACCAAACAAAAAGTGGAGTGAAAAAGAAATCCAGAGTATACTGGATTTCTTGCAGGAAGCTCCAGAAGTAGAGGTAAGTGATTTAAGTGATTAATTTTAACAATTTATGTAACAATAATGTTAATTTTAATAGGCACCGACAGCTCAAATTTTTTATAAAAAGCTCATTGAGAGCACAAAAATAGACGCAACGTGGGATTTAATACGGTGGAAAGTGCGGCACCTGAAGGCTTCATACAAAAGAGCAAGCGATTGGCGAATGTCAATAGGAGCAGGCCTTCTTGAGTCTGATGCCGGGTCGTCGAGTGTTGAAGGTAAGCGTAATGAATGCGTCAAAATTTTGTCTAATGTTTATATTTCAGGCAAAGTGTTGCAGATGTGCCCACACTTTAATCAGCTTAGACATATTTTTGGGAAAAAAGCCACAAGTGAATTACCATTTGAAGTGGTTGATAGTGGCAGTACGTCCATAATGAACGAAAGCGCGGCCAGCCAAATACTGGAAATCACTTTTTCTGATGTCGGCGAAGAAATTGCGTCTCCAATTGACATTGCCAATATTGAAAATCTACCACCAGGCAATGTAAGTGAAGTGATTGTTCCTGAAAAAGCAAAAGATTTCGCGAAAAAAATGAAAATACATGTCCCAAAATCATCTGCTGCAAATCTTGTTGCTTTTCAAGTCGAGCGTAGGCAAATGTTTAAAATGAAAATGGAATGGGAAAAAGAGAAACATGAAAAAGATCACGCTTTGAATGAAAGAAGATTGCAAGCAGAAATTGAAAGAGGTAAAGCTGAAATAATATTCAAGAACCGTGAATTGGACTTAAAAGTCTTAGAATTGGAAAAGGATGCACGATTGAAAAAACTTCAAATTGAAAAGGAGGAACGCTTGCAAAGGTTCGAAATTGAAATGAAATATAAGTATTCCCCTCACCAGTAATTTTTCTGTACTTTTTTTATCTCTATTTATTTATCTTAATTTATTTATCTCTGTACTTTATTTATCTTTGTATTTTAAAATATGTAGTTCCAATTACTGTTGAGATGAATACTTATTTAATACGGTTTTTGATATTTTACTATCTTCTGTCATTCAAAGCGTTATCTTTTTCATGTTTGTCTTGTACTAAATACTTAAATTAAAACAACCATTTATTTTGTATACAATAGTTTAATGTATAAATCTTTTTCATGTTTGGCTTATACTAAATATATAAATATATGTAATTATAATTATTATATATGTAATTAAAAACTGGAAAATGAATTAAAATACCTTTAAGAAAACATTAATGCGTATATGGCTTGTCTTTTAGTTTCTCCAACATTGTTGGGTATATGCTCATCAGGCTCAATAGAATCTTCGGTAGTAGTTGATGGATCTGAACCATCGTCGAACGAAGTGGAACCATTATTAATTAAAATGTTGTGGAGAATACAACAGACAAGAAACCAATCGCAGCATAATTTATGTTTTTTTTTGTTAGATAAACGCATCCTTAGCTGCTTAAAGCTTCCAAATCTTTCTTTTAAAAGCCCAAAACAATGCTCTACTCTAACACGGTATTTACTGTGCCGTAAATTAAATGCAATTCGGGCATTTCTATCCAACTGTCTTGCGTTGCTTCTGTAAGGCTGCGTGCATGTCGTAGCTGCGATAAGCGATAAGAGCGTCGATAAGAGTAAAGCGTAGAAAATTGATACATGTAATTTAATACAAGTGTGCATGTCGGAGCAGCGCGCGAACTCACTCTTTGCTGGCTATCATCGATAAGAGCGAAGAATTTAGTGACCTACAATTTCTACGCTCTTATCGATGATAGCCAGCAAAGAGTGAGTTCGCGCGCTGCTCCTAAGGTCACTAAATTCTTCGCTCTTATCGATGATGGACACGGAAGACTTAATAAGTGCAGTATTTTTGAAACCAGCAATGTGGGATCAAAAAGATCCAAACCACCACAACAGGTTCGTTTTGAATAAATTGTGGTTAGAAATATCCACACAATTTAATACAAAAAGTAAGTGCAGTAATATGTTTTCATGTGTTTTATTGTAAAATTGTTACTTTAATATGAATTTAAGCTTACATTGCATTTGTGTTGTTTTTTCCATTGTTTTTTTCAATAGTAATTTGTTGATGCTTATGAGCAGCAGAACAACAGAAATGTACCGTTTCTTTTCGTTTGTCGCATACTCGTATGCTGATTAAAACGGTTAAGTTTATGC
The DNA here is from genome assembly GCA_037783105.1 of Bactrocera zonata. Lineage (NCBI taxonomy): Eukaryota > Metazoa > Arthropoda > Insecta > Diptera > Tephritidae > Bactrocera > Bactrocera zonata. The sequence continues at coordinate 66,058 of JBAWJQ010002017.1, read as the reverse complement.
CATTTATTTTAAAAACTCATTAAATTGGATTGCGACAAAAGTATAGTTTGAATACTAATTTGATGAAATTCCTCGAAAGTTGGCCCTTCTTGATTTATAGGATGCGCCGAAAACGAGCGTTTTGTCCCCTCAGTATTATGCATATGATAATATGCAGCAGTAGATGTCAACAACAAAATATTTTCTTCTTCTGAATCACTCATGTTTTAGCTGTTCACTATACAAAACTTAAATTGCAAATGCAATTTACGCCCTTATCGCAGCTCTGTTATGCACACCACACAAAACTATAACTCGACGCTATGCTCTTGTCGCTGCTCTTATCGACGCTCTTATCGCTTATCGCAGCTCCGACATGCACGCAGCCTAAGGGGTTATTAACGTTGCAGATAAAGGGTATGCCGAGTCCCCAGCAATCCATTGCTGTGAAGAAAAATACTGATCATTTTGTTGAAAGAGTGAGCTAATTCGATATATACGAGCATCATGCCAGCTCCCAGGATGACCAACCACAACATGTCGAATTACTCGTTTATAGTCACAAACTATTTGTGCTTTTATTGAATATATGTGATTTCTGGAAAAGTATGTCGTATGGTCTTCAATTGGCGATTCTGCTAATTTAATCTCGGTTCCATCAATATATCCAATACAAAACGGTAACTCATCAAAGGTATCCGATACTATTTTCGATCGTTCAACCTCATCGGGCCAATATATATACTTAGATTGGTGACGCAAGAACACTCTAAAGATTCTTTTTGTTATTATCGATATAGTTTCGCCATCTCCCGCGCCAAAAATTGTTGTTATTTTTCTATATACTGCGCTTTCTCCCGACGAACCCAATCGAAACAGTGTGATTGCTAATTGCAATTCGACAGAAAATTGCTTACATGAGTGCGCTTTGTTGAATTCCTCATCGTTTTTTATTAAATCAACTAGCATATTATATTGGTCTTTATCTACTCTTGACATTTGGCGGAATCGGTCTTCGTTCAGTGTTGTCAAATATTATTGTGCTATAAACTCCTCGCCGACATTCCATAATAACAGATATATTGTCAGAAAATTCATCTAACACTGCATCCACTGCGTCATCATCACTTTCGATTTCTAGAAGAAAATTGTTATTAACTGAAATTTTGCATAAAAATATTTCTTACCTTCAATGTCCATAATTTCTTCAGCAGCTTCATCAATTAAAGCGTCAGTTAATTTTTCTTTAAAACTTTTTTTCGGCATAATTTCTATTTTGTGCGACAATTTTGTTTACAAACAATATTTTTCTTCACCGATCAGCTGTGAATTAATGGTATTTGCAAGGGTTGCACAGAAATCACAAACGAGACGTTCACTGTTGATGGTAAATATATGCAATTGCATAATTTTCCAAACTGAGATGCACCAGATTCTGAATTGCCCTATTATAATCAATGTTATATTTGATAATTTCTTCATTAGTTAAAATATTCGGGTGTATTATCCCATATTTAGCGGATACAACGTTTTCTTGTATGTGTTCTATTTTATTTTTTAACAACTGAATTTTGGTGTACTGATCTAAATATAAAGTTTGTTTGTATTCATCATACATAAACTTATTTATCGAATTAAGCTCTTTTTCAATTTTTAACCTGTCACTTTTAACAATCTCTTTTAAGTGTTCGATAGCTGATGAGAAATAATAGTTAAGTTTAATTTGTTCATGAATTGAGTTATTCGTTTGCAAAAAATATGTTCGTATATTTTGTCTGTCGTCTTCGTCCATTATACCAAAAAGCCATTTTGACATACTGCCAATTGAATTGATCAGTCCTCTTTTATTTTTGGCTCTAACTGTCATAAGTGTCAATAGTTTATTTCTTGTATCTAATAACTCTCTTTGCAATATTTCTTTATTCTCTAATTTCATCAAAATTACATTATCTGTCATAGCATTAATAATATTTTCTAATTGTTGAATGTCAATAATATGTAGTACTATATCGCTATTATTTGGTATTGCTTGATCTCTAATCTGTAAATCTATAAATCCGGTTTGTTCCTTTATATCTGTCAAATCTTTTGTCCCGTTACGATGTTGTGTCATTAAAGCTATTATTATCCACATTATCCAAATCTGTAAATTTTAAAGGTATTTTTATATTACTAGTATGGATTTTTTCTAAGTTTTGTTTTCTATATTTAGGCTGTTCCTTGTGCCTAACTGCTTTATAATTTTTTATAAATCCTTCCGTTCTTTGTTCTGTATAGTCTTCCCTGTTCCCATTTAGTTTGTTGATTGTCTTTTATTTTTGCTGTTCTAAATTTTTTCTTACTATCTCTTTATCTATTTTATTGTTATGTACCTCGTTGGGTGTGAATTTTATTGTAGATTGGAATCTATCATTATAATTCCTAATAGCTTTTTGAATTAGCTGCTTAACTGATACATTTTTATTTAATTTATATAACATTCTAAATTTTTCTGAAATTGTATGATGGAATCTTTCAATGTCTGCATTACCTGTATGACTGTTGGGTTTGGTTAAATGGAGTTCTATATTTTCATTATTTAAAAATTCCTTAATTCTTGTAGCATTATATTCATTGTCAGCTACTATTTTCTTCGGTTTTCCTATTTTGGTAAAATAGTCTTCTAATTGTTCGATGAATGTAATATGATTTCTATCAGTTAAAGGATATGCTACTCCATATTTGGAAAATTTATCTATAATTGTTAAAAAATGGAATCTTTTTATTACATAGTTGTTTATGTGGATTATTTCATTATTCTTCGTAGGCGTGTCTGTATGAAAAAATTTTTGTTTAATAGGTCTCCTATCATATTTTACTTCTTGACATGTTTCGCATTGGTTAATTACTATTTGTATTAACTCTCCTAATTTAGGATAATAATTTTATTTCTAAGTTGATTATATGTTTCTTGTATGCCCGAATGTATATTTTCTCTAATATGATACAACGAAATTTGTTTAACAGCTTCCATTTCTGTTTCCATATCCTGTGCTCTCATTGTGTTCTTTATAAATTCTAATTGTTTATTATTTGAAAACATTTCTATTAGTTTCTCTTGTACTATACGATATTGTACTGTCGCCCGGATAATTCCGAATAAATTCCTACTTTTCTTTTTGTTATATATTTTTTAAATATTTCAATCAATCTATAAAAATCATACTCTGAAATAAAAATAATTCTTTTTCCATGTATCTGTTTTAGTTCTTCTGTTTTGTTGTTTGTCAAAATGATTTGAGTTTTATATTTATTAACTATCTCCTCCTTTATATAAAAATGATATTGTAAATTTTCTTCTGCTGAATGTATTGTTTGCATTGATGTACCGTCATCTAAATTGTTAACTATATTTAGGTTATGTTCTGAAATTTAATCGGTATTTTCATCCTCATTTTATTTTATCTCATCTTCATTTCCCTGTATTCTACTAAGAAAATCTGCTACTCTGTTTTCCTTTCCTTTAATATATTCGATATCAAATTGATATTCAACTAATTTTAACAACCATTGTTGATGTTTTGGTGACATGTCTTTCCCTCTTTATTTTGAAAGTAAATATTTAATTGGTTGATGATCTGTTACGATCTTAAATTTTCTACCGTATAAATGTGGTCTAAAGTAGTTTACGCTCCAAATAATTGCTAAAAATTCTTTACCAGTTGCTGAATAATTTCGTTCCTTTTTTTAGATATTTTGTAATTGGTTGTGCTACCTTTGCATAGTCTTTAACAAATTTCCTATAATAACCTGTTATACTTAAAAAGCTCTTGATCTGTTTTTCCGTTTTTGTTAATTCTAATTCTTCTATTACTTTGATTTTATTTGGATTAGGCTTGGTACCATCTTTTGTTAGAAAATGTCCTAAAAATTCTGTTTCTTTTTTCAGAAAATTACATTTATCTATTTGTATTTTTAAAGTTTTTGTTTCTATTACCTTGAAAATATCTCTAATTCATTGTATATGTTCCTGTAACGTTGTACTAAAGATTAGTATATCATCTAAGTATACTACGCATGTCTTGTTTATGAAGTCTCGTAAAATTTCGTTCATGAGTCGTTGAAAGGTTGCTGGTGCATTCTTTAACCCGAATGGCATTCTTGTAAATTCATACAAACCATGAGGTGTTACGAACTCTGTTTTACACCTATCTTCCTCTTTGATTGTAATTTGATGATAACCTTTTGCTAAGTCTAGTTTTGTAAAATGTTGGGCTCGTCCCAATTTATCTAAAATTGAATCAATGTTGGAAAGAGGATATTTAACATCTATAGTTACCTCATTTAACTTTCAATAATGGATTACTATCCTGTACTTTCTTTTCCCTGAATTATCCATTTTCTTTGGAATTACTATTAAAGGAATATCGAGAATTACTTTTCCTTATAATTCCTTGTTCCTCCATTTCTCTGATTTGTTTTCTAACTTCTTCTTCATGCTGGGGTGGAAATCTATATAATTTAGAATTTATTTGCTCTTCTGTAGTAGTTTTTATTTCGTGTTGAATTTCCGTAAATAAAAGGTTTTCGAATTTTTTCAATAATTTCGTGATTTCTCTAAACTCTTCTGCATTTAGATCATCTAATTTAATTTCTTTTAATTTTTCATTTGTTGCTTTTAGGGTACATATTTCACTGAAATTGAATGGTTTATTTAAAAATTCTGATTCTTTTTTATTTAGTGAAATTTTTCCATCTATTAGATTTATTATCGTGTTTAAATTATTTAGTAAATCAATTCCTATTATGAAATTATGTTTCCTATTTTTTAATGATGTCGATCTCCATCTTATATACGCGTTTTCTGGTAAATTGAATCCTTTTGGTGCTTTCGTATGCACTTCATGGGTATTTGTTTCCTTGTTACTATTCTGATTGTTATATTATTTTTAAGCGGAATTTTTCGAAATTCGTTCAATTCGGAATCCACTAAACTTATACTCGCTCCCGTATCTATAAGCGCAATTTATTTTTATTTTTAATTGTTATTACTATTCGTTACCGCTCTCCGAGGCTTCCTTGTAAAAAAAAATTGATTCATTAACTTGCCTATAATCTTCAAGTTCTCTATAGCTTTGCCTAGGCGTTTGCAAGCGATTTAGGCTGTTTCTACTGCTAAGGTATCCTGCTATTCGGGATCTCTCTTGATCTGACTTATTAGCTTCTCTATAATCTTCAAGTTCTCTATAGCTTTGCCTAAACGTTTGCAAGCGATTTTGGCTGCTCCTGCTGCAAGGGTGTCCTGCCATTTGCGATCTCTCTTGATCGAATTCTATACTGTCTACTTCCATAGGCTCTCCTCTATCTAGCCTTAATTGGTTTGAGTTTATATTTCTCCTCTCTCTACCTGAATTATTATCATCATATGTTGGGAACCTTTGCCCATATTGTTGAAAATTATTATCTCGAGTCCCTCTCTGTTGAAAATTCTGCATAAATTGATTAGAATTGTTTTCAACAATTCCTTTATTTTGGGGAGAGTTTTGGACATTTTGTCTAACTTGATCTGGTCTGTCATCTTTGCCTATATATTTGTCATAGTATTTTTTGTTGTATTGTCCGTGCTGTCCATTAACAAGTTTGGTTTTTTAAATACCGGCCTAATACATGTATCCTCATATCTTCTTTTTGTCATTATCTCCATAATATTATAAAGGTCATGTTCCTCGTAAATTTTATCTAACAATGTCCACTGCGTCATTTCTTTGTGTTCACTAAAAGACTGTCCACGTTGCTCATGTCTATCCCTGCATCGTCCTTATAATATATTCTAACGTCGTCAGCATTGTATTTGATATTTTGTATAAGTATTGATAACTCACTCACCGTTTTATACTACATATCCTCCTATATACTTCATGGGGTTCCAACTCAGGTTTATATCTTAACTTCGGCGCTTTCTTGATTTCCGTCCAGTTGTCGGGGTGCGGTAAATTTATTACAACGTCCTTTGCCTCCCCTTGTATCGTCGTGTAATGTACTGCCCTTTTTGACTTCCTCCTCTCTTATGTTTGGCAGCAGATATTCGATGCTGTTCATAAATGAATTTATTGTTACTTCTCCTTTTCCCGTGAATATAGGTATGTGTTGAATGTTCGTTGTAGGTCATTTTCATTGGTTGCTTGAGGATGTTGGAGTTCGACATACGCCTGTCGAAGTTGCTCCAACTGCTGCTCTCTTCTATTCAGTTGCTTGATGAGCTCTACGTTGGGAATTTGAATCTGCTCTTGCTCCATTTTTCTGTTGTTATCGAATATTGTTTGCCGCCTCGATGTTGGTGACTTCACGCTTTGTTTTTTTTTTATTTTTTTTTCTTGTTCACTGCAAAACTTGGTTTTTTTCGGATATTTTCGGTGAGATAACGCCTTTTATTTATGGTCGTTTTTCACTGCGAAAATCAAAAGGTTATTTTCGGTGGGTTAACGCCTTTAATTAAGGTCATTTTCACTGCGAAAAATTATTTTGTTTTATTTTTCTTATATCCTGGAGGGTCTGGTCAACTTCCTGAGTTGGCTAGAGATTCGCAGGATTTGTTTGGGTGTTATAGTTACGTTTATCACTATCCTTGTAATAATTTTTTCCAAGCATTACCGACTGCGCCAATTATACGTTGAGTCGCGGTGAACGGGTTTTTAAAAAAGTCAAAAAAAGCAAATTGGATTACAACGAGATGACGTTGATGGCGATCAAGAACAGACTGCTTTATTTAATAAAATTGACTTAAAATGAGGCTTATTCTAATTACAACTTGCATATTAATACATTAATATTAACTTATTTTGAACATATCATTGCTGAATAAGCATACTTTTATTACTTCCAATAATTCTAAGGAAATTTACTTGTTAAATTAATTTTTTATTACTTTATTTGTTTAAGCGAATTGCAAAAGCCGGAAATGGTGTTATGTTCCAATTCGCTTTAACAGTTCATCGTATTTGTCAAATGCATTGTCAGGTGTGTTAACATACTGAGTCATACATGTAACTCGCGTAGCCGTGGTTGGCAGGGAACCTTACAGTTTACCTCGTATTTGTGAGTTTGAAGCAGGAGCGGTAGTTGTTGTTGGTAAATAGAAGCGATATAAAAGAAGAGATTTAAATATTCAGATACTTAATCGTTGTGACTACATCAGGTTCATTCGAACGAGTATTTTCAAACGCTTTTCACATTGGGCTTTGTAAAACCACTTTTTCATTGAATAAAATATTTTTTAAATGTCTTAATAAAAATTGTCACACTTTAACTATATTTCTTGACAACCATGAAAACAAGCAACCAAGTTTAACTTTATTTACTGTTTAGTTATTTATAAAGCAAGTTTTTAGAACTTTCACTACTAAGGATGCTCTCGATGTATCTATTATTTTATTCGACACATCTTATAACATTGATGTCAAGCTTTTATATATCATATGGGATGTATGCAAATTAGTAAACTTTGTGTTGAAAGGCGTGAAAAATACCTATGATGTAAACATTTATACATTTTGTTGTCAAAAAGAAAGTAAAATTCTGACATTTGCAATTCTGAACATATGTAAAACTTATAAAACCAATAAATCTATAACCCTTTATAACCACTATAAAGCGCCGCCCTCTAATAGGTGTAATATAAATATGTATCTCCTAAGCCACTGAAGCTACAAAAACAAAATTCGCGTCAATCAAGTATCCTCCAGACAGTGTGAAGATGGATGGAATTGTATGATAGACCCGCCCACCTGCCGTATGATGCTAATGCTAATAACTACTAACTAGAACTATCTATAGCGCAATCTGGCAGCCCACATATACTAGGTCATTAAAAAAACTTCGTCCCTCGACCATTCTGGCAACTACGAAAATCGCTGTCTAGTTAATTCTGGCAATTCAATTTTGTTCTCGATTCGGTGTTTGTCACGATTTTTATATATGTATGTATGAACGTGAATACGTTCACTAAAACACTAAAACTGTTACCAAACTGTTTAAATATCGGTTTAATTTGCGAAAAAAACCGAAATACCACTATCAAATAAAATAGTTCGATATATAGCAATACAACTATCTATTTAAATATGTATATAAGTAAAAAATAGTACCAAAACATACACATGTATGTGCATATTTTTTCCTTTCTCTAGAGGAGGAATATGCAAAAATATTATTGCTAACACTTATATTTTTTAAAATATTCCCGATTAAAAGTTCAAAGTTTATAATAACAACACTTAGTATTTCACAATGTTTCACTAAATTTTTTCACATTTTTCACTCTCTTTATTTAAATATACTTTCTAAATATTGAAATAAGTTAACCTTTCGCTTTTATTTTTTTATATTTAAGCCAAACTTATTAATCTAAAAGTCACTCCGCACACTCATCGTTGAAAAGATTAGATTGTTTACAATTATGAAGAAAACGAGCGTTGCCACATCTTAAACACCAAATATGTAGGATTTTCAACATTGTTTTTTGTTTGTTTTTTCGCGCGATTCTTCTTTCGGCACGATTCCGATTATTTTGGCGGAGGAGTAAAAAAAACGAGTTTCCGTATAAATGGGGTATGAGCGGATAGAGGACTTTTTCCAGAGTCGCAATATGCAAAAATTGTGTAAAAATAACTTATATTTTTAAAAATATTCCCATTTAAAAATTAAAAAAATTGCACTTAAAGCACATGGTATTTCTCTATGTTTTACCAATTTTTTTTTTACATTTTTCACTTGATGTTTTTAAATATACACTCTAAACATTGAAATAAGTTTACATGAAAAAGTTAGAAGTATACAATTATGAGGAAAACGGGAGTTGCCACATCTTAAACACCATAAAAGTAGGATTTTTAACGATTTTTCTTTGCTTGTTTTTTTCGCGTGATTTTTTTTCTATATTATCTATAATACAAAATACTTTCCAAAATTTTTCAAGTTATAATTGAGTTGTTTGTTCCTTCGGCCGCGCTTTAAAAAAAATAACCCTGGTCGAGCGAATACCCGGGCTAATCGATGTACTTTTGCGTAGTACTCCTTTTTGCGTTGGCGGCCTTCGGCCACGTCTTAAAAAAATAAACCTGGTGGAGCGAATATCCGGGCTGACCGAAGTACTTTTGCGTTTGAATACCCGGGCTGATCGAAGTACTTTTGCGTTGTCGGCCTTCACAACAAAAACAAAAACAATAAAATATATATTTATAATAATACATAAGTGCAGTGGAAATCTGTAAAAAAAATTATATGCATATATACATACAGATTCGTGTAAAGTGGAGTGCTAAAATACATACTTGCCCATATACATACTTACCTCAGCCTAAGAGAGCAAGAAGAAGGGAAGTATTGTGGAGTGCGTGCACATACATATATACATACATACAGTAATAAATACATAGTGTGGGTTGCTAAAAGTTCGTGAGACAATTACACCTAATACCCAAAACAGAGAAAAAAATAAGAAGAAAAGGTGGTACAGTGCAAGGTGAATTACTTATGCGGTACAGTGGTGGGCGCAAATAAAAGCTCAAGCAAAAAATAATAAGAAAAAATGTGTTACAATTTAAAAAAAAAAGCCGTTTACTTAAAGTGCCGCAAGATTAAAAAACCGGTAAAAACCAAAGTACCGGTGAAAAGGACAAACCGTTTCCACCGCTATCCGTTGAAATCAATCAATCGCTGCTGCTGTCGTCACTCCGCTGCTGCCATCCCAATCTGCTATTATCATCACTACGCTGCCGCCAACGCTGTTGATATTCAGCCGCTGCCGTCATCGCCCCATTGCTGCCATCACTCCAGTACTGGTACCAATCCGCTGCTCTTCCAATTTCGCTGCTCCTTTAATTCCGCTGGTGCCATTACTTCGTTGCAGCCGTCTATCCGCTGCTGCTTAAGTCGTCGTGGGAATGAGCTGCCGCTGCATCCTGTGCCAAAGGGACGTAAGCGCCGGCAAACAGCCGACGCACCAGGTAACGAGTGCGAATTATTGAAAGTGGTGCAAACAAAAAAAAAAAAACCAAACAATAATAATAAAACTATTATTTATACATACATATATAAAAGTATATCGTTTCTACATATATTATATATTATACATATATATCATATACATATATTGAAGTGAATGTGAAGGGATTTTGGGATTGCGGATTTGCCTACATTAAGGTGCGACCCTTTTGTAAATCGCATAATTTTAAAATTTTAATTCGGTCAATTTTTTCGCACATTATCTCGGGTTTTCGCAAATTTCATTATTGGACAATATTTTTTCGCGTTAAATTTTCAATTGTGCTTGCTCTTGCTCATTCGCGTAACTCATTGGTTTGGCTTTCGTATACTTGGGAATCGATATTATTCTTTATCGTTTTCGTAACCGATTCCAAATATATTTGTTGCCAACCTTTATTGCTATTGGTTTGGCTTTCGTGTATTTGGGAATAGATATATATGTAAGGTGGCAACGCTGGTCAATAGAGGACAGCCGGGCAGGAAGAGGTGAGGAAGAGAGAACGCAAAGAACCGACAGCAACACAGTGTGAATTTGGCTTTCAAAGACTTAGGTTCAACTTTGTGTAGTTTGATTTCTTTTTATATCAACTTTTATGTATTAAAACTAACTTCTATTAATAAACTTTGCTCCTATTTGACCTTACATGGGGACTCAACCGAAGAGCAAAAACGGAGCGCGGAATGTTGCATTCAAATTAAAAGCCGAGTAAATTCACAGCAGCCAAAAAAACGCAGAAGAACGGAGCAGAAAATTCGAAGAACGAAGCGGTTGCTGTCGAAGTAAGCAGCGAAAACAAAGCAGAGCACAGCAGTGAGAACAGAGCAGCAGTCAACGAAGTTGAGTTCTTCGAACAAAAGCAGAGCAACGTAGAGTTCGACGAAGAAGGAGAGAAGAAAAAAGAAGAAGCAAGAAACATGGCCGGTGGTAACGACGTTGGAGAATTATTCAAATTATTTGTGGAAACATTGAAGCAGAGTGGCACAAACAAAAATAATGTGTCAATCGAGGCATTCGCGAAAATTATACCGTGTTTTGATGGGGACTCTTTTCCAATTAGACAGTGGATTGCTAATTTCGACGAAAATGCTGAGGCTTATGATTTGACACCCAAGCAAAAGTATGTCAACGCACGTAACAATATGAAAGGTACAGCCGCATTGTTTTTGGAAACTGTTACAGTATCCAGCTATGAGTCATTGTGTACTGCATTACTGGAGGAGTTCGAGAAAACACCAAGCAGCGCGGAGGTACATAAACAGCTAAGGCAACGACGAAAACTTGCATCAGAGAAATTTCATGAGTACGTTCTTCAGATGCGTAAAATAGCAGCGGTAGGTAATGTAGAAGAGGAATCAGTGATTTCGTACATAGCTGATGGTGTCGAAGTGCGAAATGATCTAAAATATCCCTTATATAGCGCACGAAGTTATAAAGAATTAATCAAAGCATATGAATTGATCGAGCCGTTGGTTAAGCCTAACGAAGCAAGTAAACGTCGATATGCAGCAGGTGGTCGTGAGCAAATTGAAACAGATAAGAGTGGCAGCAACGTAGAGCGTAAGAATCAGCATTGTTTTAATTGTGGTTCAACACAACACAAAATGGTCGATTGCAAACAAGACACAAAGTGTTTTAAATGTAATGGCACAGGTCATATGGCTAAACAGTGTCCCGAGTATAGGCGTAACATCAACATTGTATTTAACAAAGAGCGAATGAAGCAGTTGACAATTAATAACGAAAACTTGTGCTGTTTGGTAGACACTGGTGCAGACGTGTCGTTAATACGTATGGCTGTGTATGAGGAAAGATTTAGCACATGTAAATTGCAGAAAAGTTTCGCTACACTATATGGTTTAGGCAACGTCACCGCAGATGTGGTGGGTGAATTTGTAGCACAAATCATAGTCGACGGGTTATGTACGCAGCACACCTTTTTAGTAATCACAGATAGTAAAATCAATGTAGACGTAATCATTGGGTACGATTTTTTAAAAAAATCTGTTGTAACAATGGACGGCAATGGGTATTGCTTTCGTCAGATCGAAGATAACACAAGTGCTTGTAATGTTTATTTTGTGAATAGCAACAATGAAGTAGATGTCAAACCTAAATTCAAGAAGGTTGTCGAACAGTTAATTGAAAACTTAAATTGAATTAATTAATTAAACTTAAATTGAATATTGTTCCAAAAAATAATGATATCGTCTTTCGTGAGTCTCCTACTCGTTTGTCAATAGCGGAAAGAAAATTTGTAAAGGAACAAGTAGATGAATGGTTGCAGAAAGGCATTATACGTGAGTCGTGCTCAGAGGTTGCTACCAAGGTGGTATTGGCGAAGAAAAAGATGGTCGCTACAGATTATGCGTAGACTTTCGTAAACTGAATACAATGGTGTTAAAAGATAGGTTTCCAGTACCAATTGTTGAAGAAGTACTTGAAAAAATGCAAGCCGCAAAATATTTTACCGTCATGGACCTTTCAAATGGTTTCTTCCACGTCGAAGTCGAAGAACGTTGTCGAAAATATACAGCGTTTGTAACGAAAGAAGGACTCTATGAATTTAACAGAGCTCCATTTGGTTTTTGCAATTCTCCCGGCGTTTTTGTACGCTACGTTAACTATATTTTCCAAAAATTAATAAACGAAGGTATAATGGAAATGTATGTAGATGACATCGTAATTTTTGGGTGTACAGAAGAACAATGTTTAAGCAATATGCCACGGGTATTACAACAAGCGCAGCAGTATGGGCTAGAAATTAAGTGGGCAGAGTGCCAATTTCTAAAAAATCGAATTCTTTTTCTTGGACACGAGATTGAAGACGGGCGTGTCTGGCCTGGGCAAGGTAAAGTTAAAGCAGTCAAAAACTTTCCGATACCAAAAAACGGACGAGATGTACAGGCGTTCTTGGGTTTAACCGGATATTTCCGAAAATTTATACGAGACTACGCTAAACATGCCAGACCATTAACAGAACTGCTCAAAAGAGATTCAGTATTTCAGATTGGAGAGACAGAGGTTAGAGCGATCAATTACCTGAAGTCGGCACTGACGTCAGAACCAGTTTTACAAATATACAAGCAGAATGCTAATACGCAGTTACATGTCGATGCATCGAAACATGGCTTTGGTGCAACACTTTTGCAGCAGCATGACGGAAAGTGGCATCCTGTTTTCTATTGGAGTAAAAAGACTTCTTCACAAGAGGAGAAATTACACAGCTATTTCCTTGAAGTTAAAGCAGCTTATTTAGCATCCAAGAAGTTGCGTCACTACCTGATGGGCACAGAGTTCACCTTGGTGACAGATTGTGCGGCTTTCAAACAGACAAACGGAAAAAAAGATATGCCACGTGAAGTGGTGCAATGGCTGATGTATCTTCAGGACTTTTCATTTAATATAGAGCATCGCGCCGGAAGCAGGATGAAACTCGTGGACAGCTTGAGTCGATTTCCCGTGATGACAGTAACGTCTGATGTTCAAGCTCAGATCTTAAGGGCCCAGACGAAAGATGAACATCTGGCAGCTGTAGCAGAGATCCTAAAAACAAAGCAGTACGGCGATTATAAAATAAAAAACAAGTTAATCTACAAGCAAGTTGACGGGCAAGATTTATTGGCGGTTCCGAAGAAGATGGAGGGCGAAATAATAAAGGAGACGCACAGATTTGGGCATATGGGGTGTAAAAAAAACCATACATGCTATACGGCAGAACTAGAACTATTTTATCCCACATCTCGAAAAGAAAGTTCAGCAGACTATCAAAAACTGTATAGAATGCATAATGCATAACCAGAAGCTGGGTAAAATAGATGATTTTCTACATTGCATCGACAAAGGTGATGTTCCACTATCTACGCTTCATATTGACCATTTGGGTACATTGGATGCGACCTCAAAGAGCTACAAATATATTTTTGCTGTCGTGGATGGTTTTTCCAAATATACTTGGATATATCCTACGAAAACTACAGAAACACAAGAAGTTGTAAGACACCTTGAGTCATGGGTGACAATGTTCGGCAGTCCGCAGCGTATAAAAAGCGATAAGGGTACAGCTTATACTTCCAAAATGTTTAAAGAATTTTGTAGCAAATATAAAATCGAGCATGTCGAGATAACAGCGGGCGTACCAAGGGGTAACGGTCAAATTGAGAGAGTCAACCGAGTTATTCTTTCCGTTTTAGCGAAGATGTCAGCAACAGAACCGGACAAGTGGTATAAGTATACGTCAAAAGTACAGCGGGCCATAAATTCTCACATTCATGATTCGATAAAATTTACACCATTTGAAATTGTGTTCGGTGTGAAGATACGCAACGAAACAGATAGCGAGCTGCTAAAGATACTGCAAGAAGAGGTACTATAAGGTATGCAAGATGAACGCAACAAGATTCGACAAGAGGCCCGAAAACAAATTTTAAAAGCACAAAACGCATACAAATCAAATTACGATAGTAAGAGAAAAGGCGAACATGGGTATCAGGTAGCTGATTTAGTAGCCATTAAGGTCACTCAGTTTATAACAGGCAAAAAACTAGCCAGTAAGTATATTGGTCCGTACGAGGTGGTTAAGATCAAAGGGCATGGCAGATATTGTGTTAGAAAGGTTGCTGATTTTCAAGGCCCACAACGAACGTCAACTAGTGCAGATCATATGAAACTGTGGCGTTACGTCGAAAATGGTGAAGATGACTTTCATGAGGAGTCATCTGAGACAGATGACGATCAGGATGACCGAATGTAAGGTGGCAACGCTGGTCAATAGAGGACAGCCGGGCAGGAAGAGGTGAGAAAGAGAGAACGCAAAGAACCGACAGCAACACAGTGTGAATTTGGCTTTCAAAGACTTAGGTTCAACTTTGTGTAGTTTGATTTCTTTTTATATTAACTTTTATGTATTAAAACTAACTTCTATTAATAAACTTTGCTCCTATTTGACCTTACATATATATATTTTTTCGTTTTCGTTATCGATTCTTAATATATCTGTTGCCAACCTTTGTAGTCTTTATTTCGGAAATTCAATTTAAACACGCAAAATGAGCAAGCCAAAGCCAACTATCCAACCAACCTCTCTCCAAGTAAGGAGTTAATCGACTTAAAGTCATTAAAGCGTCAAATGACGGTGGCAAAAAATAGTATTTTGCGAATAAAGACTTTATGAGTTGTTTGAGAGCTTGATTCATAATGATCCAAATATCCCAGATATAGAAAAATTTAACCATTTGGTAAATTGTCTATCTGGAGAGGCTCTGGGAACAGTTAAAGCGTTTCAGATGTCGGATGAAAATTATCCGAAAGCGTTGACAAGTCTCAAGAAAGTTTATGATAATAAATGTTTGATATTTTAATACAATATCTAAACTTTTTGAGCTGCCAACCATCCCAAAGCCATCCGCCCTTTCATTGCGATCAATGATTGATGAAGTGTCTGCTGTTTATGACTCTTTGCTGTCTCTGGGCGATGAGAAGCAAATAACAAACGCCATTATAATACATATAGTTATGACAAAGGTTGTGAAATCGGTGCCCTTATGCATAAATTGCTTGCGTAAGGGGCATACACCAAGTGTAGAGCGGATCGATGTCATGTATGCAATCCATCGTATCACACATTGTTGCACCAGTACCCGGTTTCCTTTCCCGCTGCATCTCATCCGCAACCATCAACCACACATGCCATGCATACAGCGAGTATGCCGGATCGGGTAATGTTGGCGACTACTGTTATTCAAGTGAGGAACAGTTATGGTGAATACCTGCCTGCGAGAGCGTTACTGGACTCAGGCTCCCAAGTCAATTTTATGACGGAGGACTTGGCACAAAAGTTGCGGATTCGTCGCCAACACAAATCGTTGAACATATTAGGAATTGGAAATTCCAACACGAAAGTGGGGACAAAACTAAGCGCGTTTGTTAAGTCGCGGGTAAATAATTACGAATTTTCGGCGGAATTCTGGATAATGCGTTGCATTTCGGCTAATCATCCAGACCACAACATAAATGTTAATGGCTGGAAAATTCCGCACAATATTAAATTGGCGGATCCAGAATTCCATATATCAAAAAAGATTGACATCTTATTGGTTGCAGAAACCTTTTTCGATTTGTTAGCGGTTGGCCAAATTAAAAGTGGGCCTAATCAACCAACGCTACAGAAAACCCTTCTAGGGTGGATTGCGTCTGGCAAATATGCCAGCAATCTAAGTCCTCCTCTTTCTGCAACTAGCACATTATGCCAATGTGAAGATGACTTAACGTCAATTAATTCGGTGGTCCAAAAGTTCTGGGCGTTGGAAGAATTACCTTCAGAAACGAATGGCATCAAATTCACACAAGAGCAAAAAGAGTGCCATTTAAAGCTGACCGTAAATTATTCGGTCACTCTTATGAAACCCCAGTTCGGCGATTTCAGGCCCTGGAGAGAAGAACGTTGAAAGATCCAGAACTTCGTAAAATGTATCTGGACTTCATGAATGAATACAGAGCGCTGAATCACATGAGCCCAACAAACAATAAGATCCCGAGTGAGCCACCCGAAAGCACAACAACCAAATTACGTGTTGTTTTTGACGCTTCGAGTCGTACTTCATCTCTAATTTCATTGAATGAACTTTTGAAGGTAGGCCCAACCATCCAAGAAGAATTGTACTCAACTCTTCTTCGTTTTCGTTTACACAAGTACGCTTTAACGGCAGACATTACTAAAATGTACCGCCAAATAATGGCGCGCGAAGAAGACAGAAATTGTCAGCTTATTGTGTGGAGAGAGCATCCCTCAGAGCATATTCAAATTTTTCGTCTTAACACCGTAACATACGGCACTGCGCCTGCTCCATTTCTCGCAACACGGTGTTTGCAAATGCTCAGTGATACCAATACAACTAAATACCCACTCGGTTCATTGGCCATTAAAAGAGACTTTTATGTCGATGACTTATTGACAGATCTGAAAATTTTGAGTCTCTAGATCTTATAAGAAGTGAAGTAATTAAAATATTAAACTCGGCAGGATTCACTTTAACAAAGTGGTTTTCGAACCACCCTAAATTTTTCGACAGTGATTGCACTGAAAAGTCATTAAGTTTCAATGACAAAAATTCAACTAAAACACTAGGAATCCACTGGTTGCCGAAAGAGGATTTGTTTCGATTTGTTTTGGATGCCAACTTTAATGATCTGCGAGCCACTAAACGGAACATATTGTCAGTCTCCGCTCGCCTTTTCGATCCTCTTGGATTATTAGCCCCATTAATTACCAAAGCAAAAGTCTTATTGCAAGAGCTTTGGATTCAAAAACTAGATTGGGATGAGTCGATTCCATTGCGCCTCAACACTAGCTGGCAGAATTTCAAAGCCAACCTACTGCAGCTCTCGTCAATTAGCGTTCCTCGGTATGTAAACCTAGAGTCGACTGCTACATGCCAAGTCCATGGCTTCTCCGACGCTTCAATAAGAGCGTACGGATGCTGCATATACATACGAAGCCAATCTGCTAGTGGTGTCAAATGTATGCTGCTTACTGCAAAGTCTAGAGTGGCTCCGCTGAAGACCAAGTTTCTTCCGCGTCTCAAGCTCTCGGCAGCACATCTTCTTGCCAAATTATGGTCACGGGTTGCACCAATGTTGAGTCGACGATTCGAGAAAATTACATTTTGGATAGACTCTGAAATTGTATTGCACTGGGTAAAAACGCATCCATCTTCATTACAAACCTTTGTCGCAAATAGAGTGTCCGAAATCCAAGAATTGACTGACAATATACAGTGGCGACATGTGCCAACAAAACAAAATTCAGCGGGTCAAGTGTCTCGGGGTTATAACGTTCAATATGGTTTGGCGGTCCACAGTTCCTCCTAGAAGACCCCGCTTTATGGCCAATTAACACTCACTTCCAGCTCTCCCCAGACGATGAAGCATTAGAGAAGAAGAAAAATACTTTCACACTAGCCATAAATCGCCATAAAGTCGCAAATAGAGTGTCCGAAATCCAAGAATTGACTGACAATATACAGTGGCGGCATGTGCCAACGAAACGAAATCCTGCGGATCAAGTCTCTCGGGGTTGTAACGTGGACGATTTGAATAATTCTATATGGTTTGGCGGTCCATAGTTCCTCTCAGAAGACCCCGCTTTATGGCCAACTAACGCTCACTTCCAGCTCTCCCCAGAAAACGAAGCCTTAGAGAAGAAGAAAAACGCTGTCACATTTTCTGCAAATGTGAAAGATAACACTATAATGGAGCTGATAGAAAATTTCTCTTCTCATCAAAAGTTGCTTAGCGTGGTCGCATATTTATTACGATGGATCAGACGACCAAAAATGCCTACTGTGGGAAGAGCTCTGACGGCAGAAGAGTTAAACTTGAGTTTTTTGAAAATTGTCCAGGTGATTCAACATTCTGAGTTTGCGAGTGAAATCCAAAAACTGACTAAAGGCACGACGCTACCCGCAAACTTGCAAAAACTCAACCCGTTCTTGCACGAGTACTCGGATATGTCACTTTCCTTTAAATTAATCCGAGTAGGAGGTCGCCTATTAAATGCAACTCTCCCATACGATGCCAAATTCCCATTATTACTGCATGGGAAATTTGCTAGTTGAAAGACTTCGAGCGTTACGACCCTTTCTGATAGATTTTTGTGGTCCCATATATACAACGTTAAAAATACGTGGTCGACCACCCGTAAAGACTTATATAGCAGTTTTCGTTTGCTTCACTTCAAAAGCAGTACATTTAGAACTAGTCTCGCACCTGTCTACTAATTTTTTTTATTTTCGCCCTCAAAAGATTCATTGGTCGCCGAGGGATGCCACAGAAAGTATTCAGCGACAACGCAACCAACTTTGTCGGCGCCGACCGCTAGCTGCGCGAGCTGAAGGAAGCCTTTCTAGCGCAAGCTCCAGAGCTAATGGGATTCGCAGCCGAAGAAGGATTCAGCTTCGGTTTTATACCACCCAGGGCGCCGCACTTCGGCGGATTATGGGAGGCGGCGGTGAAGTCCGCCAAGCATCTGGTCGTTCGCGCACTCGGCAACACTCTACTAACGACGGAAGAGCTCTCAACGCTATTGACCAAAGTGGAGGCCATCCTCAACTCTTGCCCCCTGGTACCTCTGAGCCAAGATCCCAACGACGGCGAGGCGTTAACACCAGCGCATCTATTAATAGGATGCTCCCTGCGGGCATTACCCCCAGAGAAGGTGCCAGTGGACCCAGTTCATTGTTGCGAGAGATGGCAACTTGTTTGCTGTCTCCAGCAACAGTTCTGGCGACAGTGGTTCAAAGTATACCTGACGGGCCTTCAGGAGCGCAACAAGTGGCTGCACCCCAAACGCAATACGCAGCTCAACGACCTCCTTCTCGTCCACGAGGACAACGTGCCGCCGCAGCAGTGGGTACTAGGGCGCGTCGTCGCAACCGTCGAAGGGCAAGGTGCGAGTCGCAGAAGTAGCAACCAAGACGGGCACGATTAAGCGCCACATCCACAAACTGGTCGTCCTTCCACTGGATATTGAAGGAATCTCATCCTGTCAAGGTGGCCGGTGTTGCGTCAAGCGACAAAATATATATTTAAACCTAAAACAAAAATTAAGTAAATTGAATTAGAAAAATTATAAAATATTGAATTATATTATTGTAGACTTACCCTAATAATGTTAAATATACTCACCTTAATCTATTACCATAAGTTAACGAAATGAATTATACTTACCTCCTCTTTGTACATACATACTAACATTTCAACTGTTTTTCCCCGTTAGCTTTAAGATTTAGGCTAAGTCAATCGATGAGGATGGAGCAGACGTTCCATTGCCCGACCATGAAGAAGTTCGAATAGCAATTGCCCGCCTGAAAAACAACAAAGCGGCAGGGGCCGATGGATTGCCGGCCGAGCTACTCAAACACGGTGGCGAAGAGCTGATAAGGTGCATGCATCAGCTTCTTTGCAAAATATGGTCGGACGAAAGTATGCCCAACGATTGGAATTTAAGTGTGCTATGCCCAATCCATAAAAAAGGAGATCCCACAATCTGCGCCAAATACCGTGGGATTAGCCTCCTCAACATCGCATATAAGGTTCTCTCGAGCGTATTGTGTGAAAGATTAAAGTCCACCGTCAACAAACTGATTGGACCTTATCAGTGTGGCTTTAGACCTGGTTAATCAACAACCGGCCAGATATTCACCATGCGCCAAATCTTGGAAAAGACCCGTGAAAGAAGAGTCGACACACACCACCTCTTCGTCGATTTCAAAGCTGCTTTCGACAGCACGAAAAGGAGCTGCCTTTATGCCGCGATGTCTAAATTTGGTATCCCCGCAAAACTAATTCGGCTGTGTAAACTGCACCACCAAAAGCTCCGTCAGGATCGGGAAGGACCTCTCCGAGCCGTTCGATACCAAACAAGGTTTCAGTCATGGCGACTCTCTATCGTGCGACTTCTTCAATCTGCTGCTGGAGAAAATAGTTCGAGCTGCAGAACTTAATCGAGCAGGTAAAATTTTTTATAACAGTGTACAACTGCTGGCGTATGCCGATGATATTGATATCATCGGCCTCAACACCCGCGCCATTAGTTCTGCTTTCTCCAGACTGAACAAGGAAGCAACGCAAATAGGTCTGGCAGTGAACGAGGGCAAGACAAAATATCTCCTGTCATCAAACAAACAGTCGTCGACTTGGCTCTCAAGTCACTGTTGACAATCATAGCTTTGAAGTTGTAGACAATTTCTTCTATTTAGCAACCAGTATTAACACCACCAACAATGTCAACCTGGAGATCCAACGCAGGATTACTCTTGCTAACAGGTGCTACTTCGGACTGAGTAGGCAATTGAAAAATAAAGTCCTCTCTCGACGAACAAAAGCCAAACTCTATAAGTCGCTCATAATTCCCGTCCTGCTATATGATGCAGAGGCTTGGACGATGACAACAACCGATGAGTCGACGTTGCGAGTTTCCGAGAGAAAGGTTCTGCGGAAGATTTATGGTCCTTTGCGCATTGGCCACGGCGAATATCGCATTCGATGGAACGATGAGCTGTACGAGATATACGACGACATTGACATAGTTCAGCGAATTAAAAGACAGCGGCTACGCTGGCTAGGTCATGTTGTCCGGATGGATGAAAACACTCCAGCTCTGAAAGTATTCGACGCAGTACCCGCAGCGGGAAGCAGAGGAAGAGGAAGACCTCCACCCCGTTGGAAGGACCAAGTGGAGAAGGAAATGGCTTCGCTTGGAGTATCCAATTGGCGCCACGTAGCGAAGAGAAGAAACGACTGGCGCGCTGTTGTTGACTCGGCTATAACCGCGTAAGCGGTGTCTACGCCAGTAAAGAAGAAGAGAAGTATATTTGATTTCATAATTTTTCAGCAAAAATTAAGCTGGCTTGCATAGGTAGGTAGGTAGATAGATAGAAGGGCATCCATAACGGCTCAATTAGCACTTGATGTGCCATTTTGATACACTTATTCGTAGAACCTCCTGTATCTGCCATTACATTTCACTTTCTCTTTCAAACAATTTTGAGGTTTCAATAAAACTACTTATGTCCGATATGCTTTTGGTGGAAATCCATTCAAGGTTTGGTGCGTGGTGGATTCCAAGTGTTTTGTGTCGGATCTATGCTAGAGCTGGGCATTCGCAGAGAAAGTGGAAGATTGTTTCCTTGTTCCTTGCTACTCCGCAGCCACGGCAGATGTCGTTGTAGGGCATACCCAGTGATCCATGTTCCCCAAATGGCCAGTGCCCTGTTTTGGTAGCTGTTATTCTGTAAATACTTTTTCATGACCTATTTAATAATTCGTTGGTTCTTTTCCTGTCATATGTTGGCCATAATTGTTTAGTTATGACGCATTTTGTAATGTTTTTCTACCCGTTGTTTGCAATTTGTTGATATTGTCTATTGATCTCTCCTTTGATCGATCCTAGCGGGCTTGGTATTAGCTCCGCCTCGGATTCATTGAGGAAAGCTCCTGCCTTTGCCAACTCGTCTGCTTTTTCGTTACCGAAAATGTTCCTGTGGCCGGGATCCCAGATCAACTTTGGTTGGAACTTGTCTTTTATTGAGCTTAGTGCTCTCTTGCAGTTGTGAACTATACTGGAATTTGTCATGGGTGAAGCCAAGGCCAGGAGCGCCGCCTGGCTATCCGTAAATACAGTTGCTTTATGTATATTCTCGTGGTTTTCCAATAGAACTTCGCAGGCTTTTTCTACGCCTAGTACTTCTGCTTGGAAGATGCTAGCCGAGTTCGGTAGACGTATAGGAGAGATATGCCTAGATCAGCGGAGAATACCCCCGTGCTGACTCCGGAGTCCATTTCGGATCCGTCGGTATAGACTGACATGGTATCCTCCTCTCCTATTGAACCTCTTCTCCATTCTCGTCGATATGGTAGCCTCACCTGAAAGTGTCTATTGAAGCCCAGCTTTGGGAGAATGTGGTCTGATTTATTAATGGTGAGCTTGTTCAGGATTACACTATGTCCGTAGTTCTACTGATTCCAAACTCCCAATTCTTTTATTCTTATTTTGCGGCGATTGCTGCTGTTTTGTGAATAAAAATGTCCATTGGTAGTTGCTGCAGGATCACATTGAGCGCATCAGTCGGACATGACCTGATTGCACCAGTAACACCCGCACATGCTGCTCTTTGTATTCCATTTAATTTTCTAATGTGTATTGTTTGTTTAGCGCTGGCCACCATACCAGAGCTCCATATGTAAGTATAGGTCTTATGACACCCACATGATTATACTTGGTTTGAGCCCAAATTCTTGTTGACGATTATCTTACAAGTAAGTAGGCCATGTACGCTTTGTTTATTCTTTTTTTCTATATTTATTTTCCAGGAAAGTTTGGTGTCACTCTCCACCCCCAAGTATTTAGCTGCGAGGGACAGATTGAATGTTGTACCGTTTAGTACCGGAAGTTGAAACTGAGGTATTTTGGTTCTGCTTGTGAATAGCATCAGTTCTGTTTTGTTCGGGTTAACTTCTAGTCTATTGTTTTTAGCCCATAGGTTTTACCTACGAAGTGCTCTTTCCATAATCTCCCTGACTGTTGAAGGTAACACGCCAGATACCAACAACACTATATCGTCTGCATACGCTACTGCTTTCACTCCTCCACCGTTTAGTTGGAGTAGTATTTAGTTTGCGCTACAACCCATAAAAGCGGAGAGAGGACCCCCTTGAAGCGTTCCTCTACTCACATAACTTTTTTGTGTGGCAGCGCCGTTTGAAGCTATAACCTTCCTATTCTCAAGCATCGATAGTATCCATCTGCACGCAGTGTCATCTATGCCACCATGTGCCAGAGAATTAATTATCGCATTTACTTCTATGTTGTTGAAGGCCTCGTGAAGGGCGGTTTCGGTTGATCGGCCCTTTATGTACGCATGTTGGGACTTCGATAACTTTCCGCCATTATTGTTCTTATGTGTAGATCTATTAGCCTTTCTAGAAGGAATACAACTTTAACTCTTTTCCAACTTCTTGGGATGTAAGACAGTTGAATGCTAGCTTTGTATATATTTTCAAGCTTTTGAACCATTGGTTCTACCAGTTTTTGCAGAATTATGGGCATAATCCCGTCAGGAACTGCCGCTTTAAATGGTGCAAAACTATTTATGGCATACTTAATTTTGCTTTTGTCTACTCTTTGTCTTCGGTAATCAGCTGAGTTTATCGCTGGTTCTGGTTAAACCCTCGCTAAAGGTGTTTTCTGAAACCCGGAGAAGTGCGTTGTAATTAGTACCTCCAAAGACTTTTTTGCCGAGCAGATCCAATCACTTCCCTCCGCCCTAATGTAGGCAGTATTAGTATGATTTTTGGATAGCATTTTGCTAAGCCTTGCGGTTTCTCTGCAACTTTCTGTCGATGTGCAGAAAGATCGCCATGAGTTGTTTTTAGCTTTCTTGACTGCTTTTTTGTATCTTTTCAAAATACTTTTATATGGTTGCCAGATTTTGGTTCTAAAACTCTCATTGAAAGCTTTCCTTAGTTGTGTTCTAAAATGCTTGAGTTCACTGTTCCACCAAAGAAGAGAATTTCTCTTTTTCAGAACTGTTAGCGGTGTGGGTTTATTGAAAGTTGTGGTTACGATTTTTTCCAACTTCTCTACTTCTGAATCTAGTTCCTGCGGATTTCTAACACTCTTATTGCCGGTATGTGAGAGGAGTACTGTATTTCTCGCGGATGCTGTAGAGTATCCAAGAGTGATCCGACATGGAAGGCTCATCGGATACCCTCCAATTATCCACAACGAGACTGTCTGTAACTGTTGATAGCGTGAGGTCCAGCACTTCCTCCAACCCCGGAAACCTATCAGAGCTTGGGAAAATAAAGGTTGGCTTATCGCCCTTGTTACATATACTTAGATGGCTATTCAGAATATACTGCAAGAGTGACACACCTCTGATGTTTATACTGGAGCTACCTCATACAGTGTGCCTTGCCTTTAAATCACACCCTATTAGGACATCTTCCTTCCTGTTGTCCTCTACTAGTCTGGTGAGCGGTTCTGGTGGTATATCTTCGTCATGGGCCAAGTAGACCGAGAAGAAGGGATTTTCCTTCTGTTCCACCTTTATCACTGTGATATCTGCGGTGCTGTAATTAGGACAAAGAAATGCATTTATACTTCTATTGATAAAAATGTATGCGCTAGGTTTACCTTGGTTTCATGAGTAAAATAGGTTATAGTTGCTGCTGTTTAGCTCTTTGATGGTGTTTTCATTGACCCAGGGCTCCTGTATTAGGCTGACGTCGATACCCTCCTCGTTTATGAGGATTTTCAGATGCGCTGTAGCGCTCTTCGAGTGCTGGCGCCGTCAGTCTCTTCCGTGTCGTTTTCGTCAGCCGCATTGTCGCCTTGGAAGATTTTTAGCCTGGCCTTGCGAATTCCGAAGCTGATTTTGTTGTCAGTCTTCTTAAGAGCAAATGGTCAACAGAATTTTTCTATTTGCTTTGTTTGGTTTTTCCTCCTTAATCAGCTGCCACTCATCTATACCAGGTATATATTTGTTTTGCAGCTTCATGCACCTCAGGAATTTTTCGCCCGGCTCCTCTAGAGGGGATAGCCAAATGCCAGAACGAGGTCTCTTCGGTATGTCCCTGGAGGGTATAAGCCTAAATGGGAGGCCTTCAAAGGCGTTGCTTATTTTGACAACACTACCCGTCAGAAAATCTAGCGAGGACTGGTCCCCGCACTTGATGACCCTGTAACCCCTGAGGGTCTCAGAGGGGTCAAACTCCGGGTAAGGACCCGCAGGATTGTCGAGTACGAAGCTTAGCATCATACTCGACAATCTAACGTCGACCTCCACCCATCTTTCCTATATTGTGCTCGGGGAGGAGGACTTTCTCTCTGTGATGGCCACTTGTATCCCTGGCTACATCGCAGAAGTGCCTTGCCGTTGTTATACTGCTGTGTTCGCATTCACTCCGCCTAGCTTTTTTGGGCAGAGTTTCTTGTAGTTCTGTAATAGAGCGATTCCTTTTTTATGAATTGCTCGGGTTTTTGCTTTCTTCTAGAGGTTCTGTTCGCTTCCTTATCAGGAAGCTTTCATATTCCTCTACAATGGATTTGAGGCGCTTTGTTTCGGCCTCATCAACTGGGGCAGCGACTGCCTGGTCTTTGGCTACCTTTCCCAATATGAAGACTGCTCTCTGGTACAGGTTTTTCCTCAGCTGATTCTGGGATTACTTGTACTTTTTCTTGTACTCTCCTTTAGCCGCCAGTGCACTTTGGTTGGTGCTCATGGTAGCTTTGGAGGTAGATACTTCCTCCCTTATATTTGCTGTTTTCACTGCTGTATGTGCCGGTATACTTTGGCTGGTATGTCCGGCAGTACTCTTACTCGTCTTCTGGCTGGTGACGAGTAATTCGTCCTCTTCGGATTCCGTTATTGGATTCCTATAAGATATGTCATTAGTCGTCGCTGTTGTCGTCCTCAATTTGGTTGTTGTTTTATTGTTGGTTACGTTCATATTTGGTACCACAAGTAAGCCGGAAAGGGTTGGACACTCGTCCGCAGAGCCGGTATGCGTAGAGAAGGCATTTATTTCTCCGACCTCGCCCGGGCATCGGAGGGAACCGTTCGCGATCAGCTATTCATTACCACCATTACCACTGACCATTCAGCCGTCGGCACGGGTACCTCAACACCTTGGCTTAGGGTGGTGTTGGTGCTGGTATCCTCATATTTTCACAATGGGAGAAGGGCGTAAACCCTAGGGTTTATTCGTCCATATCACTTTTGTGGGAATTATTAGGAGCTTAGTTCATAAGAGTAGAGTGCGTTTCCTACGAACATCAAAGGAGCAGAAGAAGGAACGCAAGCAAAGAAGAAGCAGTATGTATTCGCCTACTTTGTTTGGTATTGGTGCTAACCTATTGGTTGTTTATTTAGTCGGCGTTCATATTTGTTTGTGAGGCAGATTTCACATTCTTGTACTTCTTTTTTACATGCGTCACATATGTTTGGCCAGTACTATCTGAGCGAGATTTCCTGTGCGTTACTTTTGTAGTCTGTGTGTGCTTTGTATGATTCGTTTTTGTTGTTCGGTTTCGGTGATATCGTTCACCAATTTTAGCGCTTGTACAACCGGTACAGTTGAAAATTTGTCTATAATGTCATTTTCGCATTAATTATCTTTGGTCTAATTACATTTTTTAATCTGTCCAAAAGCTCAGTTTTAGTGTTAAAGAAAAGGGTATACCTACTGTAAGAAAAAATATTTTGCAAAAATAGTTGTGTAGGGATTACATTTGATTGGTTTATAATGATTTGATTTTTAATGCAATTTAATAGTTGCTTTACACTTTGATTTTGTGTATAGGAGAGCTTTGTGCTGAATGTATGGAATTGTCAGAAATCGATGTGTTATTAATTCGTTGGCACGAAAGTGCATGAGCAATGATGTCCAGGTTTGTAACTGATTTTAGCGCCGTATTCTTCGATGAAATTTTTCCATCTGTTTAATTTTGTAATATGGTTTTTTCTGATATGCCGAAAATTAAAGTTTAATGATCGGCGAACATAGTTAAATCTGCTTTGCCATATAAATAATAAACGAGTGACTTCTTCAACCTTCTTTTGGAGAAAATAATTCGATCTGCAGGACTTAATCGAGAATATACAATCTTCTATAAGAGTGTGTGATGATGTTGCCACCAGTGGCCTTAACAACCGCGCCGTTAGTTCTGCTGGATAAGGCAGCGAAGCAAATGGGTCTAGTGGTGCACGAGAGCAAGACGAAATATCTCCCGTCATCACACAAACAGTCGTCGGACTCGCGACTAGGCTCCCACGCCAATGTTTATAGTCATAACTTAGAAGGTGCTACTTTGGAATGAGTAGGCAATAGAGAAGTAAAGTCGTCTTTCGACTAATAAAAACCAAACTCTATAAGTCACTCATTATTCCCGTCCTCTGCACCATAGGCGTGGACGATGACAAAATCTGATGATTTTAGTAGAAATCCATTCAAGGTTTGGTGCTTGATGGATTCCAAGTGTTTTGTGTCGGATCTGTGCTAGAGCTGGGCATTCGCAGAGAAAATGGAGGATTGTTTCCTTGTTCCATACCCATTTTGGACGCATGTTCCCCAAATGGTAGCTGTCACTATGTATAGTAAATACTTTTTCTTGACTTATTTAATAAGTCGTTAGTTCTTGTCCTGTCTTATGTTGGCCATAATTGTTTAGTTATGACGCATTTTGTAATGTTTTTCCACCTGTTGTTTGCAATTTGTCGAAATTGTCTATTGATCTCTCTTTGATCGATCCTATCGGACTTGGTATTAGCTCCGCCTCGGATTCGTTAAGGAAAGCTCTTGCCTTTGCCAACTCGTCTGCTTTTTTGTTACCGAAAATGTTCCTGTGACCGGGAACCCAGATCAAGTCTAGTTGGAGCTTGTCTTTTATTGAGCTTAGTGCTTTCTTGCAGTTGTGAACTATACTGGAATTTGTCGTCTGGTTATCCGTAAATATAGTTGCTTTATGTATATTCTCGTGGTTTTCCAATAGAACTTCACAGGCTTTTTCTATGCCCAGTACTTCTGCTTGGAAGATGCTAGCCGAGTTCGGTAGACGTATTGAGAGAGATATGCCCGCACATGCTGCTCTTTGTATTCCATTTAATTTTCTAATATTGGATTGTTTGTTTAGCGCTGGCCACCATACCAGAGCTCCATATGTAAGTATGATTATACTTGGTTTGAGGCCCAAATTGATATCACCTCGTGTAGGGCAGTTTCGGTTGATCGGCCCTTTACGTACGCATGTTGGGACTTCGATAACTTATCCGCCATTATTGTTCTTACATGTAAGTCTATTAGCCTTTTTAGTACTTTCAACATAAAGGAGGTGCTTATAGGTCTAAAATCCTTGGCATTCACGTGTGTTCTTCTGCCTGGTTTTGGAAGGAACACAACTTTAACTCTGTTCCAACTTCTTGGGATGTAAGATAGTTGAATGCTAGCTTTGTATATATTTTCAAGCCTTTGAACCATTGGTTCAACCAGTTTTTGCAGCATTATGGGCATAATCCCGTCAGGAACTGCCGCTTTAAATGGTGCAAAACTATTAACGGCATATTTAATTTTTCTTTTGTCTACTATTTGGCTTCGATAGTCAGCTGCGTTCAGCGGTGGTTCTGGTTAAACCCTCGTTGAAGATGTTTGCTGACTCCCGGGGAAGTGCGTTGTATTTAGTACCTCCAGAGACTCTTTTGCCGAGGAGGTCCAATCACTTCCCTCCGCCCTAATGTAGGCAGTATTAATGTGATCTTTGGATAGCATTTTGCTCAGCCTAGCGGCTTCTCTGCAACTGTCTATCGATGTGCAGAAAGATCGCCATGAGTCATTTTTAGCTTTCCTGACTGCTTTTTTGTATTCACTTTTAATGTGGGTCTACTTGTACAAACAGTACCCGTATGCATTTTTTATTTACAGATATTTGGTAAAATTGCTTTTACTTCTCGATATGAATAATAATACTTTTGCTTAATTTTTTTATATAGTTGCAATGGCTTGGTATTTGTATGATGATTTTTTACAAATAATTATTAACTTACCTTATCTCTTATTATTATTTTATTACTTTGCAATTATATACTAAACATATAATCTTTTTTTATTTATTTGTATGTTATTAATTTTTGCTTTTTAGGCGGATGAAATGAACGCACCTTCTTGGTGTATCCGATTTCAATGAAAAAACTTTGTTAATGCCAACAGTGGTGATAGTTTCGGACAGTGGTAGTTTAGATAAAGGTAGTTTTAGCGAACCTGTCGAACTGGACAGCGTAAATACTTTAGGTCCTATAGGTGTTCCTTCAATACAACATATTAGAAGAGCATTCACATTTCTCACCTTTTGGTAGTTTAGATAATAGGGAGATAAATAGCAAAACGCAAACAATTGCGTACCTCAGTAAAAGGACACCTAGGAAAAGAGAATTTTGAAGTGAAATAGAAGAAACAAAAACTTACAAAATGAGGTGCAAGATTTAAAAAACTATTAGAAGAGAAGGAAAGAGAAATTGAGCGCGTAAAAAGAAACAGTTTACCTATTGAAAAAAAAGAGAATAGACAGATTGTTGTGCTATGTTACAAATTGCCTTCACATATTGCTGAGGAATAGTTTGTCAAATAATAAGCGTAATCTTCACGGTAATAGATATGATAGGGAATTGAAAACCATATCTCTGGGGGTTAACTTCTTGTCACCTCTAGCTTATAGATACCTAAAGCTCTATTTTAATTGAATCACCAAAACTTTGACGCAATTTATTCAAAGTTGACCACGAAGTCCTGGTTGCACCTATAGCAGCATAAAATTCTGGAATTTCGAGGCCGTGGCTTTACGAGTGATCAGAAATACGTGTCGTTTGCTGCGATGAAATGCCTTTGAAGACCCATTTGCAGTGTGATAGATAAAGGGATTTAATTGAATGCCAGGAGATTTATGGTGATGAAAATCGTACCTCCAGAATTGCTTCTTAACACTTATGGTTCAAGGCATAGGTGAGGAGCCTTTTACGAGTGATCAGAAATACGTGTCGTCGTGTCGTTTGCTGCGATGAAATGCCTTTGAAGACCGATTTGCAGTGTGATAGATAAAGGGATTTAATTGAATGCCAGGAGGTTTATGGTGATGAAAATCGTACCTCCAGAATTGCTTCTTAACACTTATGGTTCAAGGCATAGGTGGGGAGCCTTGGTCTCAGCCACTAGCTTGTTGTTTGGAGATATATTGATACAATATGTTTTTGAAGTTGTGACACAACTTAAGGGGATATGTCTTCACCCCTGCCATTTTGTATGTGACCAAGGGTAAAATTTTGTGAATTTTTCTCGAGTTGTAGGAGTAAAAGAATCTAATCATCTAATAAAAAGTGCGCTAAATTGTTTGCAAAATAGCAACGTACTTAGTTTTAATGTGCGTATTGTTAAATATTGTTATATAATTCACTCCCACGAATTCGGTTCATCTTAGGTCTTATGTATTGCCGCAGTGTTCAAGGTGTACGGACGTGTTTCTAATTCTGTGATTAAAACGAAAACAAGCAAAAATTAAAAAAAAAAAACAAAAAAGTCGATTAAACAGAAAATAAAAAATAGAAAACAGTGCACACAAGTTGCTACAAGTAATCAAAAACAAATTGATCACAAAAATGAGTGCTACTCAGCCTCACCAGCAAGGCCGTTGGCATTCTTTAAATGCTTACTTTAGCTTTGTCGAGCCAACAACAGTAACTCTTGGCAAAAACAAAATTAACGGCGATGACTCATTATCGCAGCGATCAGTTGAAAGAGCAAGTAAGCAAGCGCAGTCAGCCGAAGCAGCAGAGAACAGCAAACGGGCAACAACAATTTCGCTGACAGCAACCAGTATGCAGGTATGTTAACATGGCAAATGTTAGCAATTGCTAAATAAAAGGAATAATGCGTACTCAGCAATAATGAGTAAAGCATAGCGGAAATGCATCTTTAGTTGCACAATATTTCCCACAGCAAAAGCAAAACGCGCAACACAAATTAGTCAATTCAGAGAATTAGCAACAACATTAAGTCAGCAATTGGCCAGTGCAACTTAACTTAGCTTTTAAGTAAATTAATTTTTAAGTTTTAGTCTTAGCTCTGTAATCAAACAAAGAAGAACTAAATAAATTTTTTTTTAAAAGAAATTCACTTAAAATTTCTTAACTGGTACCAGCAAGCACCCGGACAGCGAAGGAAAACAAAATGCAAGGTGAGAACGTACCAAGCAAAAAAGGGCCGTCTGTTCAGACTGGTATTGATAACTATATTAACCTAAAAAGGAAACTAAGTCCAGTTAAATCAGCGGTCAATACCAAAAAAATTCAAACAAGCACTCTAAATGGTAAAAAGCCAGAAATCCTGAATGGCAACAGATTTGCCATACTAAGCAATGGTTCCGACGACGATGCGAAGGGTACCACCACAGTCGCTAATGCCAAATCACCTCCAACATATTTACGTGAGCGTAGCAGTAATACTCTTGTTGCGAAATTAAGTGAAATTGTAGGTACTAACAAATTCCATATAGTGCCTTTGAAAAAAGGCAATATAGATGAAACAAAAATACAGTCCTACACTGAAAAAATTTCATGGAAACCGTTAAATTTTTGTCAAATAAAAACAAGAACTACTTTTCATACCAACTGAAGAGCTCAAAAGGCCTGATTGTTGTCATAAAAGGAATAGAGTCTTCGGTACACTCTAACGATGTGAAAGAAGCACGGGAAGAAGGTGGTTTTAGCATTAAATCAGTAGTAAATATTTTTAACAGGAACAAAGTCCCACAACCAATGTTCAAAATAGAACTGATGCCAAATTGTAACCAACTAAAGAAAAATGAAATACACCCGATTTACAATTTAAAATATCTACTTGGGGAACCACATAAGAGAAATGGTCCAGTACAATGTACAAACTGCTAAGAGTATGGACACACGAAAGCATATTGCATCCTACGCAGTGTGTGTGGTGATCTACATCCTACTTCAAAATGTACTCTTAAAAAAGAGGATTTAAATAAAAAATGCAGCAATTGTGGCGCAAATCACACTGCTAACTACAGGGATTGCCCTGTATATAAAGATTTGAGATCGAAGTTGTCACAGGGTATTTAAGCACGTCGTAACCAAATGTTACAAACACCTCGTAATGAAATTATAGCAACCTCAGAAAAAAGTTCAAATCCTATTACTTCTAACAATAATAATATACAAGGAAGCTATGCAAATATGGTAAAAGGCAACACTATGCAAATGCAACTGCCGCAAAATCCTCCAAATGGAGGTATTGAAACTATGATTATAAATCTTACCAGTGTATGACACAATTTATATCTAGCATAGCATGCAAAACATGATCCAAGATTTAATAAAATCACAAAATCAAATGCTGCAAAATTTATTAAGTAAATAATTAGCTTACTAAATGTCTATATATGGAATGCTAACGGTGTTAACCAACATAAATTAAAGATTATCAGATTTCTGTCTGAAAAGAATATAAATATAATGCTTATTTCAGAAACTCATCTAACAAATAAAAATAATTTCAATATACCGGGATTTAAACTATTTATTACAAATCATCCGAATGGAAAAGCGCATGGTGGCACGGCAGTGTTGATTAGAAATCGCTTAAACCACTATGCTCCAGAATCTCATGCTACACCACAGTTACAATCTACAACAATCTCACTAAAAAATCGGGTTGGTGACTTAAACCTTACGGCTATATGCTGTCCACCTCATTTTAAAATTACAGATATCGAATTTAAAGACTTTTTTGGAACACTAGGTCAAAGATTTCTAGCAAGTGGAGATTACAACGCAAAACACACGTACTGGGGCTCACGTCTTATTAATCCGAAAGGACGACAGTTTTATCAAACTATTATAAATAGGCACAATAACCTTGAAATAATATCTCCTGGTAAGCCGAGATATTGGCCAAGTGATCGTAAGAAAAAACCAGAATTAATTGATTTTGCTGTAATCAAAAATATAGATAAATCGCACATAACAGCTGATACATATACTGATCTATCTTATGATCACTCTCCTGTACTAATAAAGTTATGTGAACACCCCATATTCATTAATCCAAAAGTAGGTCTAACTTCTTATAAAACGAATTGGCTAAAATATAAAAAATACGTCAGTAGCCACATTAATATTGAGTACAAAATAAACACAGGAAGAGATATTGACGAAAGGATAAGAGAAATCAATGATATAATAACCAGCGCAGCTGTCTTAGCAACACCAAACAGAAGCTATAATCTGCTTGGTTTCAGAAAAATCTCTAATAAAGAAATAGAAATGCTTGTAAATGAAAAAAGGCGTGCAAGACGTGAGTGGCAGATGAATCGCTCCCCTTCCACTCAGCTTCAATTGAAAGCTGCTGTACGTAAATTAAAAAAAGCGCTCAAACGTGAGGAAGAATTGAACACCGAAATGTATATAAAGAAGCTGTGTCCAAATTCAAACAAGCAAAATTCCCTTTGGAAATCCCAAAAGTCCATGAAGCCACCAACTGACTCCAACATGCCAATAAGAGACTTGTGGAAATTGGGCTCGAAGTGAAGAGGAAAAGGCTAATTGTTTTGCAAATAACCTAGAAAAGGTATTTTAACCCAATTTGCCAAAGAACAACTTTAAGCTGTCAATCTTACCCAACACAGCTAAAGTGTCGCCCGAGTCTCTTAAGACTTCACCTTCTGAAATTATTGGTATCATCAAAGAACTTAATCCAAAAAAGGCGCCGGGACATGATAATATTTCCTCAAAAATGCTAATTGAGTTACCAATTATTGCTGTAGAGGTGCTCTCTTTGCTCTTCAATGCAATTCTTAATTTCGGATACTATCCAATTTTATGGAAAAAGTCGCAGATTATCTTGATAGATAAACCTGGGAAAGACTTAACACAGCCATCTTCATACAGACCAATCAGTCTTCTACCCTGTCTTTCAAAAGTATTTGAAAAAGTATTACTATCAAAGATATCTCCTTTCCTCCATGAAAATAATACAATACCAATGCATCAATCGGGGTTTCGTGCGAAACATGGCACAATAAAGCAAGTAAATAGAATTACTAACGAGATAAGGAAGGCATTTGAGCAGAGGGAGTACTGTTCAGAAATATTTCTAGATGTAGCTCAGGGGTTTGATAAGGTGTGGCACGAAGGTCTTTTATACAAGATTAAAAAATTCTACCTTTAGAATTGTATAAAACATTCGAGTCTTATTTAAAAAATAGAAAATTTATGGTGAAAGTGGGAGATTTCATGTCTGATGAACGACAGATAAGGGCTGGTGTACCCCAGGGCAGTGTTTTAGGCATCATATATACAACGGATCTTCCAACAGCTAATAATGTATTAACTTCAACTTTTGCGGATGACACAGCGAGCCGTAACAAACGCCACATTTTAGCATCACAAATATAAGCGAAGCATTTAAGTTCTGTCGAAGAGTGGCTTGCGAACTGGCGTATAAAGGTAAATGAAGAGAAGTGTAAGCATATTACATATTCGCTAAGACCAAAGATGTGCCCCGCAGTAAAAATAAACAATACTTTAGTACCCCAAGCGAACCAAGTAACATATCTTGGTATTCACCTAGATAGAAGGCTCACGTGGAGAAAACACATCTCTAGTAAAATAACATGTATGAAGATTAGAACAGCAAATTTAAATTGGCTTTTAAATAAAAACTCCAAACTTAGCCTAGACAACAACGTGCTTTTATATAATGCGGTCATAAAGCCGATTTGGATGTATGGCATTCAACTGTGGGGTACGACCTGTGCAACTAATATTGATCTAATGCAAATATTCCAATCAAAAATGCTTAGAACAATCACGTGTTCACCATGGTATATGCGTAACGAAAATATCCATAAAAACCTTGGCATTCCTATGGTAAAAAAAGAAGTAAAAGACAGCCGAATTAAATATATATCTAAACTCCGAGATCACCCAAACCCTTTGGCTAATGCCTTGGTACATTCTTGGGATCAAACACGACTTAAAAGAAAAGATATGCCTGCGTATTAAAGAGCGACGTGTCACTAAAACAGCTCAATCACTTGCTGGAGTTTGTCTAGTTTTTAAATAGATTTAAGATTTTATTACTTATTGTTAGGCTTTAAGAAAAAGCAGATTCAATAAATAAAATAATTTTGAAACAAAAAGAAAATCTTAAGTCCTCAACTTTTGAAGAAATGTCTGTGCATTTAGCTACACAGGTTTTAAGCAACACGGTTGCTAGTGCAATGTTGGCATTATACAGCTCCGGTAAATTGAATATTTCTAAGTCTCCAACTTTCCTTAATACGGCATAATTTGTTCCTTTTTTGATAAAATATTTAATGTATTTAATAATAGTTGGCTTGGAGGCCTAGGAAAATTTAATGATTCCTTTATCGGTAGTACGGAACAAATTAACTTCCCCTAGAAAACCGAGAATTTGTTTAAGTCCTTGAAAAGTAATAATAGTATAGGTCGTGACATCACGAACACATTTTCGTTTATTAAGGGATGGCTTCTAAATATTTGAGGAAGATCTTATTTTGCGGCTATATGTATTAAAAGTTTTTCAAACTCATACAACTGAGTCGGATACTTCGCTTGGAAGATGAAACTGATTCTAGTTTTCTTTTTTCAATGGAAAAAAAGTATAACGACGGCAGTCTGGTCGAACCACCTTCATGTGCTAAACACATAGAGCGCGACAGACTGCAAGCGACATCTGTCAAATATTAAAATACACACGTTCTTATGGCCACAGTTATTTAGAGAGCTGCACGACTACACGACTGCAGGCTCTCAGTTGTCGTTCTCGCTAATTTGAAAATATTTTTAAATTTCCCGAGGACAGTAGAGAGCACAGTAGAGTTGGCAGTAGAGAGGAGTGATGCCACTAATATGTAAAATGTAAAATTTTTCAAGGCTCTAACAAACTTATTTTACAAATAAAAGCATAAAATAGCTCTGTTACCATCTTCTTCATTACTGGCATAGACACCGCTTACGCGATTATAGCCGAGTCAACAACAGTGCGCCATTCATTTCTTCTCTTCGCTACGTGGCGCCAATTGGATATTCCAAGCGAAGCCAGGTCCTTCTCCACTTGGTCCTTCCAACGGAGTGGAGGTCTTCCTCTTCCTCTGCTTCCTGCGGCTGGTACTGCGTCGAATACTTTCAGAGCTGGAGTGTTTTCATCCATCCGGACAACATGACCTAGCCAGCGTAGCCGCTGTCTTTTAATTCGCTGAACTATGTCAATGTCCTCGTATATCTCGTACATCTCATCGTTCCATCGAATGCGATATTCGCCGTGGCCAACGCGCAAAGGACCATAAATCTTCCGCAGAACTTTTCTCTCGAAAACTCGCAACGTCGACTCATCGGTTGATGTCATCGTCCAAGCCTCTGCACCATATAGCAGGACGGGAATTATGAGCGACTTATAGAGTTTGGCTTTTGTTCGTCGAGAGAGGACTTTACTTTTCAATTGCCTACTCAGTCCGAAGTAGCACCTGTTGGCAAGAGTAATCCTGCGTTGGATTTCCAGGCTGACATTGTTGGTGGTGTTAATGCTGGTTCCTAAATAGACGAAATTATCTACAACTTCAAAGTTATGACTGTCAACAGTGACGTGGGAGCCAAGAGGTGAGTGTGACGACTGTTTGTTTGATTACAGGAGATATTTCGCCTTGCCCTCGTTCACTGCCAGACCCATTTGCGTTGATCCTTGTTCAGTCTGGAGAAAGCAGAACTAACGGCGCGGGAGTTGTGGCCGATGAGCCGATGATATCAATATCAATATCATCGGCATACACCAGCAGTTTTACACTCTTATAGAAGATTGTACCTTCTCGATTAAGTTCTGCAGCTCGAATAATTTTCTCCAGCAGCAGATTGAAGAAGTCGCACGATAGGGAGTCGCCTTGTCTGAAACCTCGTTTGGTATCGAACGGCTCGGAGAGGTCCTTCCCGATCCTGACGGAGCTTTTGGTGCTGTTCAACGTCAGTTTTGAGGGGATACCAAATTCAGACATCGCGGCATAAAGACAGCTCCTTTTCGTGCTGTCGAAAGCAGCTTTGAAATCGACGAAGAGGTGGTGTGTGTCGACTCTTCTTTCACGGGTCTTTTCCAAGATTTGGCGCATGGTGAATATCTGGCCGGTTGTTGATTAACCAGGTCTAAAGCCACACTGATGAGGTCCAATCAGTTTGTTGACGGTGGGCTTTAATCTTTCACACAATACGCTCGAGAGAACCTTCTATGCGATGTTGAGGAGGCTAATCCCACGGTAGTTGGCGCAGATTGTGGGGTCTCCCTTCTTATGGATTGGGCATAGCACACTTAAATTCCAATCATTTTGCATACTTTCGTCGGACCATATTTTGCAAAGAAGCTGATGCATGCACCTTATCAGCTCTTCGCCACCGTGTTTGAATAGCTCGGCCGGCAATCCATCGGCCCCTGCCGCTTTGTTGTTTTTCAGGCGGGAAATTGCTATTCGAACTTCTTCGTGGTCGGGCAATGGAACGTCTGCTCCATCGTCATCGATTGGGGTATCGGGTTCGTTTTCTCCTGGTGTTGTGCATTCACTGCCATTCAGCAGGCTGGAGAAGTGTTTCCTCCATAATTTAAGTATGCTCTGGGCATCGGTGGCTAGATCACCTTTGGGGGTTCTACAAGAGTATGCTCCGGTCTTGAAACCTTCTGTAAGCCGCCGCATCTTTTCGTAGAATTTTCGAGCATTACCCCTGTTGGCCAGCTTATCAAGCTCTTCGTACTTACGCATTTCGGCCTCTTTCTTTTTCTGTCTACAAATGCGTCTCGCTTCCCTCTTCAACTCTCAGTATCTATCCCATCCCGCACGTGTTGTAGTCGATCGTAACGTTGCGAGGTAGGCAGCCTGTTTTCTTTCCGCTGCGACACGGCACTCCTCGTCGTACCAGCTGTTCTTTTGCACTTTCCGAAAACCAATGGTTTCGGTTGCAGCTGTACGTAAGGAGTTTGAGATGCCGTCCCACAGTTCCCTTATACCGAGTTGTTGACGAGTGCTCTCAGAGAGCAGGAGTGCAAGCCGAGTAGAAAGTCGTTCGGCTGTCTGTTGTGATTGCAGCTTCTCGACGTCGAACCTTCCTTGTGTTTGTTGGCGTGCGTTTTTTGCTGCACAGAGGTGGGTGCGAATTTTGGCTGCAACAATATAGTGGTCCGAGTCGATGTTAGGACCTCGGAGCGCACGCACATCTAAAACACTGGAGACGTGTCTTCCGTCTATCACAACATGATCGATCTGGTTGGTGGTTTTTCGATCCGGAGACAGCCAGGTAGCTTGATGTATCTTCTTATGCTGGAATCTAGTACTACAGATAACCATATTTCGAGCCCCGGCGAAGTCGATCAGCCTCAACCCATTTGGGGATGTTTCCTCGTGGAGGCTGAATTTACCGACCGTCGTACCAAAGATAAATTCTTTGCCCACCCTGGCGTTGAAGTCGCCAAGCACGCTTTTGACATAGTTGCGGGAGCATCTCTCATAAGTGCACTCATAAAAGTCATCTTTGGTCACATCGTCCTTCTCTTCCGTCGGGGCGTGGGCGCAAATCAGCGATATGTTGAAGAACCTCGCTTTGATGCGGATTGTGGCTAGACGTTTATTCTCCGGAGTGAATGATAGTACTCGGCGACGGAGTCTCTCTCCCATCACGAATCCAATACCAAACTTGCGCTCCTTTATATGGCCACTGTAGTAAGTGTCACAAGGAGCTACTCGTCTCTGTCCTTGTCCCGTCCATCGCATTTCTTGGGCGGCGGTGATGTCAGCCTTTATTTTCACGAGGACATCAACCAGCTGGGCAGCGGCACCTTCCCAATTAAGGGACCGGACATTCCAGGTGCATGCCCTCAATTCGTAGTCCTTATTTCGCTTGCCATGGTCGTCATCATAAGGGGGGTCTCTCTCCGAGGCTGATTGTTGGTTTTCATTGAGGGTATTTTTTTACGTGGCGGGTCCCAAACCCAGCGCACAGCCCTAAGTAGGGGATATTTCACCTTCTCACTTTAGCTCGCCTTCAAACGGATGTTCTTAGGCTACCCAGAGGATGCTTGGTCAAAGACCGGAAGTGAGCCGCTTGAGTCATGTGTAAAATAATCGTTTCTGGCCACTCCCAAGTGAATGGCGATCAGGGAACTTTCCTCACTTGCGTGAACTTCTACACATGACTCATCTGTTATAACATTTGTAATAACAATTGATAATTTAAAAAAATAAATTTACCTATTTACTTATTTTTTGCATAAGAAATTTCACTTGAACAAAATATTAAAATTTCATTGAAGTGAAAGGTATTAGTATGGCCACAACGAAATTCTTTACATGCAAAACGACGCCATTTGTAGTTCACTGTCGTGCTGCCATGTGTTCAGAGCGTGAGACTTTATAAACTGCCTCTAAAAATTATAGGAAATATTTCGCGAGAACTTTGATTCTTTCTGTCATTTACGCGTGTTTTCAAAATGTTTATTTGAAAATTTGCGACACATAGAGCCGTTTTATTGCTATGTTAAATCTCAGCCAGACGTTCTTAAATGCCTTTTCGTTGGGATAGGAACGTATTTTTCATTTAAAATTTTTAATAAACAGGCGAGCACAACTGCTTTGAAATTTTTATGTGTTATGTGACACATGTCAAATTTTTCTGAAGTCCTTTGTCCGGTTGTTTATCTGAAAAACAAATCTTCATATTTGTCCGAGTTAAAACCATTTAATTTTGACATTTTGAAGTGGTCAATTAATTATTACGAGAGGAATGCACATTCATATATTCTAGCTATTAGGCACATTCCACATTTTTTATTGATATGACCCACTCCATCCCATTAAATGATATTTGGATTTTTCAGGCTTTTTGTTAGAAAAAAATAGGTAACGCTCTCAGTTGCATACCTTATGGTGATGTGGAAAGTGCAATATAGACACAAAAATATGTAAAGAAAAAAACAATAAATAAAATCAAGCGAAATAAAACATTTATGGTTTGTCACGGAAAAAACATGTGTTTATTTAGTTATAATTTATTTTTATTTAGGCTTATAACTCTAAATATTTTTCGTGAAGTGCACTGTAAAAATGAATTCTTACATACTGAAGGAAAACATTCGCGGAAATAACTGCACAACTATTTGAGATATGCATGTTTCTCTGAAGTTTTCTCTAGAAATAGCACAAAAAATCACATCAAAACACTAATCGACTAATTAAGAGGCGATATTGTTTGTCAAGGCTTGTCCATCCACATCTTCTGGAGATATGTAGATTAGATAAAAAATTAGATACTCCAGATGTGGGACGAATAAAACTGAACTCTGTAGTAAGTTCTGACAGAAAAACATCTGGCGGAAGGCGACAAACAAATTATTAGTGTCGAACATGCACTAACCACCTCTCAATGCATACAGCGGAGTGTTTTAAAGTGTATCATACTCCGCAAAATTATAAACACAAAATATTTATTTTCTTCACAAATAAAAATTCCCCGATCTCACCTAATTCATATCAGTCCAATATCATTGAAATACAATACGTGGTTCTAAAATTATAATAAGTTATACGAGGGTTTGTAAATGTTGTTTCTGCTGTAAAGTGGCGCTAAGTACTTGATAGCCAA
Source organism: Bactrocera zonata (assembly GCA_037783105.1). Classification (NCBI taxonomy): domain Eukaryota; kingdom Metazoa; phylum Arthropoda; class Insecta; order Diptera; family Tephritidae; genus Bactrocera; species Bactrocera zonata. The sequence goes on along the minus strand of JBAWJQ010002017.1, from coordinate 25,300 downwards.
CAAAACCGTGCGGAGTGCAAAGTATTAATACTGCGTGCTTCGGTAGAAAAAGAGTTCCGCTCCCTTTCGCTGTTTCCAAATTAAAAATACGGGCACAATAAAATATTTTTGATATGTCGGCATTTTGGTTTGTTGGTATTATGATTTTTCAATATTCTGATTTGTTGCTGTTTTGAATATTGTCGGTATTTTGACGGGTCGACATCTTGTTTTGGACTTTTCAGTGTATCCCCATAGGTTTAGGTAATTTATGCAGCTTCCAGAATAAAACCAAAATAAAATAAATAAATACAAACAAACTGTATGCAAAATTATAAATTTGGTTGAGCATAATCCGAGTCCCATTATTTGCCATGGTGGCTTATTTGTACCTAAAATTTTTCCGTGGTGAAGATTTATTAACTTACCACAGATAAAAGAGGCATAAATAAAAAACTTAATTATTCATTTGGTTTCGACGATTTCGAGGTTAAAATTGGCATGTTTGGATAGAGAAGGTCCTCCAGATAACGAATATATACATATATATGTATATATTTATAGTTGCCGCTGACTTATGGTTTTTGAGATATTTGCATTTAAAATTCAAAAAATCAACCATTTAAAATGCGTGTTTCTCCGATTTATAATGAATTTTACACTTATATTTTTAACTTTTGTATCCACTAATACTTCACTTATTTGTTTTTAATCATTTATTTTGTATTAAATAGTGCAAAAATAATTTTAATTCCATAACAAACTTTAGTGAAAGCCCATTTATTCATAAAATAAGAAAATGGTTGTAAACAAGCAAAAAATTAGTGTTACCATATTTTGTAATGGAGTAAAAATAAGAAAAATAAAGATTCTGACGTCAAATGTAAAATCTTTTAAAATTCTCAGTACCTCAATCCCGGTGTTGGATCGGACAGGGTTTTTTTTTTTTTTTGTTTGAAGCGCTGCCAAAGGGCGCTAACGCAGAAAGAAGTTAAACGCAAAGACACTGAGCACGTCCAGGTGCTGGTCCGACCGAGAGTTAGTTTTTTGAAGCGCGGCCGAAACGAAAGCCGCCAATGCAAAACAGAGATCAACGCAAAAGAACTGAGCACGCCCAGTTGTTGGTCCGACCGAGGATTATTTTTTTGAAGCGCGGCCAAAGGCCGCCAATACAGAAATGAATTCTGTGCGGAAAACTAATGTGTTATATATTTCCTGTCATTGGGGTATTTTTTGTTTTCTTTATTTATTTTGGTTCTTCTGTGAAATATGTAAGTAAGGTAACACCGATTATTAGTTAGAACGCAACCCTTTAGTTATTGTGTGAACAAAAATAATTGAACAAAAGTTAAATATTGAATAAAAGTTATTTTTGCACCATATAATATAAAATAAATGATTAGAAAAGAATTATTGAAGTGTTAGTGGATATAAAAGTTAAAAACTTAGGTATAAAATTCATTATAAATCGGAGAAACACTCATTTCTTTTTTTTCATTTTCTTGATCTGGGGGATGTCCTCTATCCGCACATCTCCATTTTAACCCCGAAATCGGGTGATGCTATTCTAAAATTTAGCCATTCATTTCTTTGCTCATGTTGGTCCCTTCTTTTCTTTGTATATATTGAAATTAAACAATTTTATTTTGAAAAAACATTACATTTTTATATAAAACTAATATTTTTGATAAAACTTTTCCATAAATTTTAAGAAAATATCACAATGCAACCATTTTCCGGTAAAAGTCGACCATCTTGGATGCCAATAGAAACTCAACCTCGAACTCCACTTGACGTTTCTCCATGGACACCTCTCAGTTGTCCCTTTGTTTACATTATATCAGCTGATAGTTTCTCTACTCCCCATTTACGATGGTTTGTACAACAGAGTTCTTTATTACATGAGTTTCATGGTTTAGTTTAAGCCTTAAGCAGAGAATGTACTTCGCGATGTGGAGAACATAAAAATATTTTTGGCTAACTCGGTCGAAAATCGTATATTTTATCATATTCAAAACTTCGCTTTCTTGAATTCAAATCTATACTATATATACATACTGTAGGGCTATAAAGTTTTTTTTTATAACCGCGCAAGTTTACGAAACAGCGTAAAGTATGAGCGAAATTGTAGCAAAGGGCCGAGTAACGACACTGTAAGGTGGTCAGATATTAGATTAACTTTATTTGCACAATTCTTCTCCTTAAATAATATTCTATACAATATTTTGATACCACTAAATATGTACAAAATTCCGCTTTGCATTAATTCATATATACATATATGTATATGTTATGTACTTCTAACCGAAGGCCGGTACTTATTGTTATGTACTTCTAACAGTCCATAAAACTAAGTACCTACTTAACGCTATTGCTTCTTCGTATAAAATTTAGATATTCAAAGAGAAATGTAAAAATGGGAATGCAGCATTGCAATATGCTGCTTACATATTAAGCTTAGTACATGCTAAATAGGACTAACTAATTTGCACAAACAAACATACATGTAATTGCGTGAGCGAAACATAGCGTTAGCAAAAGTGTACAGAGCAAACGCAAGCAAACACAATGCAAATACAATTATAAACTGCATTGAGGTGAATGACTTCTAATGCTTAACCTTGAATATTAGGAAATAAGAAGAAGTAGAAATAGCAGAAATATATAAGAACATATGGTTGAAGTATGCAGTGGTTTGCAATCGGTGACCCAACACATACATATATATAAATTTATTTATATAAATATTTGACTTAACAAACCTATATAAAATTTATATTTAGACAGTAATACAAATTTTAATCTATTATATATTTGCAAAGGTTTTAAGGAAAACATTATAAAATCAATTTTAAAATACATACATATGTGCTTTCATATTAAATATGTATATACCGATCTATTATGTTGAAACTCTCTCATTTCTGCCAAGTACCCCAGCGAAAAGTTACGATATCTGAATCGTGAATCTTCTCTATAAATTCCGTAAACCCGTGGCCCGAATTAGCTGATATGACCTATCTTATGAGAGCGCAATGTAAATGATCAGCCAACACCACTTCTACCACCTGTTTTACCGTAGGATACCGTAGATTTCTATGTATATATTTTAGTACTTACTTTGGTACCCACTCCTTTGAGAACGAAATATATACTTTCTTTTTTTTGGTTCACTTCACAATGTATCGCAACTTTTATTGGAGGATAAAAAACGTTATAATAAGGATCTTCTGGTCGGATACCAGTGAAGGTGACAATGTATATGAAAATAGATGATGTACGATCGCTGTATTGAACTCGTGGACTCCCTGGTCGGGTACCAGTGGAAGTGTACAGGTTTTCTATAAAACGATGTGGTGATGATGTGTTGATTCCGCTGCTGCGCGCCGAAGATGATGAAAAGGTAGATATGTATATAAAACCGTGGAGCGAAAATGATGAAAACTGAGTATATATAATCGTGGAGCACTGGCCGACACTGATGAAAACTGAGTATATATAATCGTGGAGTGCTGGCCGACACTGATGAAAACTGCGTATATATCAAACTGATGAAGCAAATACGAAAGCTGTGTACGGAAACGTGCGCCGATGTGCGTAGCTTGAAAATCGCGATCGAAAGAAAAAAAAAAAAAAAAAAGGCCGCTGCTTTCAGGACGAGCCCTTTTTTGCTCGTTGGGCTGTGGAGAGTTATGGTGGGTTGATGTGGAGAGTGTGCCAGTGTTGCTTTTGAGTGGTGTGTGGGAAATCTGCTGTCTCCAAGTGTGGAGAGTGTGCCAGTGTTGCTTGTGAGTGATGTGCTGTGTTGCTTGTGAGTGATGTGCTGTGTGGTGTAGTGGCGCGTCAGGGCGGGAAGCATAACTCATTTAGCCACTATGGTATTTGGATTTTTCCCGTAGAAAAAGTATTTTTAATAGTTTTTTTTCGGTTTTGATATTTTATATTATAAAAATTTATAATTGGAAATTTGAATGTATACAAAACTATACATGCGTACTGAGAAATGGCAACATTTTTCAAAAGAAAACCAAAAAAAGATGGCTGACTTCTACGGGGTCAACTTTTGACAACTTTTGGCGGCAACTTAGGAAGGGAGGAGAGGAATTGCAATTGGCTGGTTGTGCTATTAAAATTATAGCAGAAAGAGCGAAAATTTAATATTTTTATTAAATTAGTTATTCCGACCCCAACTTTTTCCGTGTGAAATTATATATTTTTTTAATATTGGTGGTTTTGTATTCATTTAACAAATATTTGATAAAAGTTTTGAGTCGCTATGCTTGTCCTTTTTCACCAAATACAACCCAATGTTCCATTTTATCATAACGCTGAGAGTTTGAGGGATTCGGCTGGAACCTATACTTTTTTGACTGAGGAAAAGGCAGACTACTTGTTGGGAACATCGTATCTAGGATTATAGAGTAAATAAATGTTTTCTATACAAAAGCCAGACATTTGTAATCGATGTTCCCAGGAACCAATAAAAGATCCTTATGTACCACTTCTTTGAACTTCTTACATCAAACGATCCTCTTCCAAGCTTTTTTAATTCAGCATCTGAAAGCAGATCGCAGTTGCTTATGCAGCTCTTACGTACAGTACCAGTTGCAAAAATGCCCATTAAGGCTTACTGACGTAAACCAATTATCGAAAAAAGCTTAAAATTCTTTTGCTTGGGAACCCGTTTTACCAAAAATCCGAAGATATCCCCAATCCATAGTCAGGACAGGTGCCTTCACCAACATACAGCGTAAAGTCGTAAACTAACCCAGAGCTTCCAGCAGGCGTAAACATTTTCAGACCCCATTTGTGAGCTGGGTTGTATTGTTTATATGTCGATCGTCCTGTAAAAATAAATTAGGCTAAAGTGTACATTTTTTATGACATTACGGAAAGTTTGATGTTCTTCCTGGGGTAGTTCACCAAAATTTTCTTTGAGAATCTGTAGTAAAGGGTGTACCTTGTACAGCTTTTCATAGTTAGATTCTCCTTTTTTGTATTGTTTAGAGTTATCGTTAAAATGTATGTCATTTTGAGTTGTGGTAATTTTAGAACACCCAAGTACAACAAAATACCAATTTAACGTTTGATATCCTCTTTAGTAAATTTTAGCTTAATGCCGTGTTTTTGTAGCAATTCAGTTTGCATTGGCAGCAAATCAATTACTTGGCTATCAAACAAAGTGGAAAAATATTCTATCGGCGTCATCAATTTGCCGCTTCTTCAGGCTTTGTCTGCTTCCCAAACACTCTCAGGAGATTGAAATGGCCTTTTTCTCCACTTAAGTGCCTTGGGGTCAACTTTTTCAAAGCACAAATCTACAACATTACAAGATTCCTTCTCACGTTCATCTTTGTTCATATTTTCAAAAAGGTCAATCTCTATGCTTTCTGCTTTTTCCATTATCCCATCCAAATTGTTCTCTAACACTGAGAATGTGTCTTCCATCTCATTTTCACTTTCTTCATCAGGTGAAACATCCCATTCAAAGTTTACGATCATTTCAATATCTCCATTTGTCAATCCTTTCTCTTCCGGTCTCATATCTAAGTACAAATATATTTATTATCACAATGGCCCTAGGTTGCCCACAAGCAACATTACAACTTTGAAAATTACTCACCTGTTTATTAGCTAAGGCAAATGACATTAATCTCTAGCACAGTTAAGTATAAATTAAGTTTAATTATATTCAGTTTACACTTTTTTATTTTACTTATTTTTTATCAAAGTAAATTAACAACTTTAATGCCTATTCCGAATTACACAACACAATTTTTGGTGAAGCATACTCACTCTCTTTGAAATAACTTTGCTAAACTGTCATCGACTAAACCCCGCCGTGTGCATACGTTTGCTCTCTTTCGCGGATCTCGTCTGACTTTCTCACCGTGTTTTCTCACCCGCTTCAGTGCAGTTATCTTTAATTATTCTTCTTTTGCGCGCTATCCCACGTGTTTCTTTTGTTTGTGCGAACAAAGGTATACTCTACCAAGTGACTAATAACCTAAAAGTGCAACATGCCCCCCGGGGCTACTATTCCAGGGGAAAGCAGGTTTGCTCTGCTTTCCTCTAGTCCACAATCAAAAAGGAAAAAAGCCAACCAATCTGTTGAAGAGTTTCCTGATCTCCCTCTTGTAAACATTACAAAGAACGAGGATCCTAAGTTCACTGTATTAAAATCGTGCGACAACAACAACAAGTTTTTCATGTTTTTTGGTACATAAAGCCTTTAACGCCATAAGTAAAGATGAGAAAATCACTGAGATGAGAGATGGAAATCTCTTACTACTTGCAAAAAATAAAAAAATTGCCGAAAAGTTCATCAACATCAAAAACCTCTCAGGCATCTGCCAAATCGAAGCAAAATACCATGAGCAACTCAATAGTGTCAAAGGCACAATTTTCGCTCCGTTCCTCAATCACGTCCCAGACAACGAAATTGTGGAAGGCTTAGAAGCATATGGTGTAACATCCATTTACAGATTTAAGAGAAAAACTGAAGGAGTTCGATCACCAACAGGTGCGTTACTTTTAACCTTTGAAAGCTACAAACTTCCCGAAAAAATAGATGTTGCATGGAGGAAAATTTCTGTTCGCCCATATTTCCCCAAGCCAATGCGTTTCAAATCTTGCCAAAAGCTTGGCCATACACTAAAGCATTGTAAAAATCTTCCATCATGCGTCAATTGCAATTTCCCTCCGCACGAAGAAGAAAAATGCTCAAGATTAATGTGCGCAAATTGTTCTGGTGAACATCCCGCGTCCTCAATTAGTTGCCCAAAATTCCAACAAGCGAAAGAAATATTAAAAATAAAAACGGAAGAAAAGTGCAGTATGCGCGAAGCAGCAAAGAAATACAGAGCGCAAGCTCCCTCCCCCTCTCCTCTTCAATCATTCTCTGAAATTACTAAGCGACCTGCTCCCATAGCAACCAACAATATCAATATGCCCACTGAAAAAACTACAACAACAAACAATAATGCAAACATCTTTCCTATATCTCCACCAATCGATACACCATCCACCTCTTCATTAAAATCAAATGTTATAAGCCTTACCGCTTTATCCCCATCCCCCCAAAGTACTAATACCAATCTTCCCACCTTTCTAAACTCTCAGCTCAGCGAAGCAATGCAATCCACCTTAGCAAGCGCAAAGCTAAATGACATTGCGCAATTCGTTAATAGCCCAAGTCTTAGGCTGCGTGCATGTCGGAGCTGCGATAAGCGGTAAGAGCGTCGATAAGAGCAGCGACAAGAGCATAGCGTCGAGTTATAGTTTTGTGTGGTGTGCATAACGGAGCTGCGATAAGAGCGTAAATTGCATTTGCAATTTAAGTTTTGTATAGTGAACAGCAAAAAAATGAGTGATTCTGAAGAAGAAAATATTTTGTTGTTGACATCTACTGCTGCACATTATCATATGCATAATACTGAGGGGACAAAACGCTCGTTTTCGGCGCATCCTATAAATCAAGAAAGGCCAAATTTCGGAGAATTTCATCATCTTTATTGTAGCTTGAGACAGTATTCAAAAATGTTTTTTGAATACATGAGAATGACAAGCGATACATTCGATTACATTCTGTCTCAAATTTCGAATCGACTGCAGCAAGGCTGGCGAAATTGCCACAACAGGCCCATACTTCAAGAGGAGCGATTAATGCTAACCATAAGGTACGTACAAAAGAATTTATTGGTTAATAATATACATATGTATGCAAATGAAATCTGTTAAGCATTTTGATTATTGTGAGTCGGAAGCGATGTCGATGTTATTGTTTTCTGCATTGTTATGACCTGTAGTACTAGCCATGGTGTTTTCATTAGCACATTCGATATACACAGTTTTTGGGTTAATCCATTCATGTGTCAGCTGCAATACCTTTATTCGGCATTGTATTTTTTCCGATGAAGACATATTTTTCACATGAGGCAATAAACTTAAAAAAAAACAAAGATCTTCATCGTCCTCATCTTTTTTTGCTCTCTTTTCTTGCAAAAACCTAAGTTTTTCCTTTTCCATTTGAAGCAATGCATTTCCAATACCTTCTTCTGAACGCTTTGTCTTTACTAGTTTTCTAGAATAATTTAAAGGTTGCTGTGAAAGTGTTGGAACATCAATTTCGCTTGTTTCTTTTAAAATATGACTTTCATCAGGTAAAATTTCATCCATCAAAGAATTCATAGATGTATCTTCAACTGTGTCTGGTAAGTTGCTGGTGGATTTTCTGGCAGTAAACTGATCTTTTAAAAATGACAGGTTATCAAAATACTTCCACGAGCCTCTGTAATCCACCAATCGAGCGGAACCAGATTTTGGTTTGGAAATGTTTGCCAGTGTAATTCTGTATTTGTCACGTAGGCTTTCCATTTATTTCGAACTACGGGTACTACAATAAAAAATTAAACAATACTTAATGCAAATTTTAAATTAATATATTTGTTAAAATGTTTTTTTAAATCTTTTTTATTTAAGATATCTATCAACTGTTCAGTCATTTCGGAGTCTAGCGTTTTCGTTTCGAATGGGAGCTTCAACAGTTAGACAAATTGTAAAAGAAGTTGTTAATGTTATCTGGGAAGTGCTTCATCCCATCCACATGAAAGTTCCAGACGAAAGCGACTTTTTAAAAATTGCGGACGATTTCAAAAATTTGTGTAATTTCCCTAATTGTATTGGGAGTATAGACGGGAAACACGTTCGTGTTCAAAGTCCTGCACATTCTGGAACAATGTACTACAATTACAAAAATTTTGTTTCTATTGTTTTACAAGCATTAGTAGATGCCAATTACAAGTTTATATGCATTGATGTTGGTGGTTACGGTAAACAGAGTGATGGTGGAACATTTAGGGCTTCGAATTTACTTTTATATTTAACGGACGGAATACTCAAAATTCCTGAAGCATGTGCGTTACCCAATTCTGACATCATTGCACCTTTTGTTATTATAGGCGGTGAAGCTTATCCACTTTTACGGAATTTATTAAAACCGTATAGCTGAAAAAGATTAGATGCGGACAAGGAATATTTTAATGCTAGGCTGTCAAGGGCGAGAAGGACGGGTGAATGTGCTTTTGGTATAATTTATTCCAAATGGAAAATTTTAGCTACATCTATTCAAACCGCCCCAGCTTTAGCTGACGTTATAATTAAATGCATTTGCTTACTGCATAATGTAATTATTGATAGAGAAGGAATTGAACATCATTTAACTCAAAACTGGACTTTAATGCCTAGAAATATAGTAATAAACCAAACAGTCGCAGGGCGACAGAATCAAACTGCTGAGAATATTCGCAATGTATTCAAACTATACTTTTGTCATAATCCAATTTAATGAGTTTTTAAAATAAATGGCACAATAACACAAACTTAACCATTTTAATAAGCATACGAGTATGCGACAAACGAAAAGAAACGGTACATTTTTGTTGTTCTGCTGCTCATAAGCATCAACAAATTACTATTGAAAAAACAATGGAAAAAACAACACAAATGAACTGTAAGCTTAAATTCATATTAAGGTAACAATTTTACAATAAAACACATGAAAACATATTACTGCACTTACTTTTTGTATTAAATTGTGTGGATATTTCTAACCACAATTTATCCAAAACGAACCTGTTGTGGTGGTTTGGATCTTTTTGATCCCAGATTGCTGGTTTCAAAAATACTGCACTTATTAAGTCTTCCGTGTCTATCATCGATAAGAGCGAAGAAATTACTGATCTACAATTTCTACGCTCGTATCGATGATAGCCAGCAAAGAGTGAGTTCGCGCGCTGCTCCGACATGCACACTTGTATTAAATTACATGTATAAATTTTCTACGCTTCGTTCTTATCGACGCTCTTATCGCTTATCGCAGCTCCGACATGCACGCAGCCTTAAACATTCTTTTTCACGCGACTAGACGCGCTATGCCAAACATAGTTTACTCATAGTTGCCAAGACTCAATTTTCTCTCCCCACTCACTAGCTATTTATATTTCTCCCTTTTCCGTTTCTTGTCTTTACTTTTTTCGGTATGTTGTCGATCATACAATGGAATATGAACGGTTATGCCAACAATTATCACGAACTAGAAACTCTTATCAATTCTTACACTCCATCCATGATCTTCCTTAATGAAACTCATATTCCACATAATCAACCTGCTCACACGCCAAAATCCTACGTAGGCTATTTTAACAATCTCCCGCACGTAACAACAAAAAAGCAAGGCGCTGCTATTTTAATAAGAAGAAGCATACCCCACAAAGTACTACCTGTTCGGTCTAATCTCTCAGTAGTTGCCATTGAAATTAATGCACCAACAAAACTATCAGCAGCTTGCATCTATATTCCACCCACACAAGATTTTTCTTCTTCTGATATTCTGCAATTGATAAACCAATTAGATAAAGCACTTATTTTAGGAGGAGATATAAACGCCTGGAGTACAATATGGGGATCTACGCACACAAACTCAAGAGACGAAAAAGTTGAAGATGCGCTACTTGCATCCAATATTATCTGTCTTAACGATGGATCCGCCACACATTTTTCTACCCACAACACCTTCTCCAATATTGATGTCACGTTTTGCTCTACTAATATAGCGCCCCAATGCACATGGCAAGTGCTAAATTCTTTGTTTGGCAGCGACCATTTCCCAATATTCATACAAACAAATCCGCGCAACAATCAAAATACGAGTACATTTAAATTTATATCTAAATTCAAAACTTATGAGACTGATTGGAAAAAATTCAAACAAATATGCAACAATCTTTGTGTGACCACGCAAGTTTCCTCCAACTCGAACCAGGAGTCTGCTAAAATTTCGAGAATCATACGTACCGCTTCTCACTTTTCCATCCTTCGAACGCTTCCCAACAAAAGTAGGAAAAATATTCCTTGGTGGAACGCTGACTTGTCCAGACTACGGCTCACCAAGCAGAATTTATGGTATGAATACAAGCGAACACGCTCAGCTGAAAACCTGCTCCTTTACAAAAAGGCAAATGCGTTATTCCGACGTTCTGCCAAATATTATAAAAAGAAAAAGTTTGAAGAACTCACTGAGACCATAAACCCCCGCACTAGCCCAAAGAAAATATGGGATGATATCAAAATGCTAACCGGATCTCCTAAACAGCCTCTATTTTCCTACATTCAAACACAAAGCGGTCCATTAACGGCTCCCGTAGATATTGCCAACCATTTTGCTTCTTTCCTGTCCCTCTCTTCTTCCGATGCAAGCTTCTCAGACACGTTCCGCAACCTAAAATCTCAACGAATAAGTATTGAACCACCTATTTTGTACCGTTTATCGCCTCCCACTAAGCAACTAGAGTCGGAAATTCTACTAACCGAACTCGAATTCGCCCTTTCGTCCGTTAAAGCAAAACCCCTGGTCTTGACAAAATTACCTATCCAATCATTCAAAACTTGCCCATCCAGGCTAAGCATCGTTTACTCAACCTCTGTAATAATATATTTGAAAGCGGATGCTATCCTCATGCCTGGAAAACTTCGTGTATAGTTCCTATCCTGAAGCCCAATAAGTCAGCGCTTGATGTCAACAACTATAGGCCGATATCGCTCTTACCCTGTTTGGGAAAACTTCTTGAAAAAGTTATAGTTAACCGGCTGATGTGGTATGGCAACAAAAGAAAACTCATAAGCCCCAACCAAACCGCATACAGAAAGAATTATGGCATCATCGATGCTCTTTTGCACCTAGATCACTTTATATCAAGCGCTCTTTCCTCTAAAAGCCATGTCTCAATTTTAGCAATAGATTTTCAGAAAACATTCGACCGTGTTGGTGCCCATATCGTTCTGAGACAATTAGATAAGTGGAAACTAGGCCCTAAAATCAAGAAATTTGTCAAGAACTTCCTTAATCACAGGCAATGCAAAGTAAAAATAAATGGTTCCCTATCCTCCATAGCTTCACTTGACAACGGAACCCCGCAAGGGTCTCCATTATCCGCCTTCCTTTTTATAATAGCTCGAAGAGATTACTCAACTCACTTACAACCATCGCGGCATCGAGTGCCAGCTTTATGCTGACGATGTAATTTTCTACACAAAGAATGCAAACCTCACCAATACAGCCCAACTGTTTGAGAATATCTTATCCGAAATTTCGACATGGTCCCTATCATCAGGAACTAGTACTATCTCTTACGAAAAATCAAAAACATTACACATTTGTAAAAAAAGAACATGCTCAGGTTTACTAACCTATTCTAACAATACTAATATTAGTATGGTAAATGAACTTAAAATCTTAGGGCTAGTACTAGACTCTAAATATAGCTTTAAGGCCCATTGTAAGCATATTAACTAAATATAATCAAATATCTAACGTCGAAAAAAAGTCTAATTCATCCATTAACGCTTATCAACGTCACCAAGGCTCTAGTGATTTCCGCGATCGACTACGCTCTACCTATCTTCTTCAACTGCCCGGTTTCTACAAGGAAAATACTCTCCTAAGGGTTACCATGTGGCCATGCGCAGAAGCATTAGAGCATTTCCAACAACACCACTAAAGAATCTCTTTGCTGAAACTAGCCTGCCAACTATAATAGACAGGACGATCGACTGCACCAGACGTTTACTACCAAAGCTTCTGTTCACGACCAACACTATTCTCGCCAAAGACGTCCACAATGCTCTCTCGAGGAAACGGAAACCTAAGTGCTTGTCAGCCATCGCGCGATGCGTTAACTTCGCCAGGCAACTTGAGTTATCTTCCTATAAATGTTCTCTTGGACCTGAAACTCGTCCACAATGGACGATAAAAAATTCTTCCTTTGCTATTAAGACCCTGCAACTGCCGAAGGATAAGACCTCAAGCGAAAAATACAGGCAACTCTTCGCTTCGGAGAAGTCAAAATACTCCAGTTACGGTTGGAACTTTATATACACCGACGGCTCAAAAACAGCAAACAGCTCAACGTTCGCAGTCACAAAAGAAAATGGTGATTTGATTCGACACGGCACTCTCCACACAAAATGTTCATCATTTACGGCCGAAGTCGTCGCTTTCTTAGAAGCAGTTACTTATGTAAATTACACCAGGGGAAAGTATATCGTATGCACCGATAGCATATCTTGCATCGAAGCCATAGAATCGCCGGAAAATACACAAAATGAAATAGTCGCCATACGCAACAATCTTTTGAAATATCCAAACAAACTGATGTGGATCCCGGGGCACACAGGGATATCCGGTAATGAAAAAGCAGACGCAGCTGCGAAAAATGTAGCAAATACATCTACCATAACTTTCGGTTATTTCACAAAACAAGACATTATAACTGAGATTACTCGCCTAAGGAAAAAATCAGCAAAGATAATTGGAGTGGATATATTCATCACTATTCTAAAATCAGCTCGTTCAGAATTAAGCCGACCTACACTGCCGACATCACCTTACGCGCCATCAGGCCCTTTACCCGCTTACGTCTGGGACACACCATAATTACACACGCTTATTTACTGCATCGTGCCCCTCATGACAACTGCCCATTCTGCGACGAAAACGCAATGTTAGAACACATATTAACCGCTTGCCCTATAACTGCAACAATTAGACATGAGATTTTTAATTCGGCCGATCCATTCCAGCTTCTGAATGAGCCCACCGCTAAAAATGTGAATATGATTTATAATTTCCTTAAGGAAACAGATCTACTTCGACAAATATAAAGATTTATAGCTACTCTAATTAACTCACTAACCCTACTTCCTAAGTACTAATCTATCCGTTCTGTTTTAATATTACATTAAACATACATATGTATGTAGCATAACAGCAGCCGAAGGCCTCTGCTGCCAGTGCTGCTAGATATTTATTTGTAGAATATTAAGCATTGTACAAATAATTTATAAAATAAAATAAATAAAAAAACTTTGCTAAATGATGTTCAAAAGTGAATTTGCTTGATTCAGTTTCAAGAATACAAGTTAACACAATATTTTATGAACTTCTACATAAATTCCATTCCCACATTATATGCTAGAAACATACAAACCGTTTGCATACTTTGGAGTCCTATTACAACCAAAAGTGCAACTGCGCTAAACGAGCATCCGCTAAATTCTTAAGTGAGCGAAACACGCGCAACCATGTCTTCTCCCCCAAAACCAAATAGCTGCAGGTGAGCGCTACACGCGCAAACCCTTTTAGCTGACCAAGCATCTTTGGTCACGTAGGCCGTCTCAAGCATAGGTTAGATTATAAACTTTAAAGTTAAGTGTAGTCAGTCTTTTTAAGTTACTAGACTCGACAGGCACATAGTGCCGCTAAAAAACATAAATAATTTTAAGATAATAAAATAGGCACATAGTGCCGACCTAATAAAATTAATTAATGAATAAACCTCCGTCTCGTTAATTGGCGCCCGAGCAGGGACCGTGAAGAAAAAAATAATAATATTTTTTATACTCGCGGACGAAACCAGAATAACATTTCGTACTCGGCCCCTTAGTACCTTTCGGAAAAAAGAACGGGCAGTATCAACCCAACCGAACGAAAAGCATAAGCTAAATACAAATACATTGAACGGAAAGTGCGTGACGGGGAAATTTAGAATAAATTAAACAAGTGTAAAATAATATAACTATAAGAGGAAAGATTTAAATTAATTCATCAAATACAAACAATACAACAAATACAACTACTAGAGGAAACATTTAAGTTAATTCATCAAATACAACCAATACAACAACTACAACTACAAGAGGAAAGATTTAAATTAATTCATCAAATACAACCAATACAACAAATACAACTACTAGAGGAAAGATTTAAACTAATTCATCAAATACAACAAATACAACTACAAGAGGAAAGATTTAAATTAATTCATCAAATAGAACCAATACAACAAATACCACTACAAGAGGAGAAATCTAAATTAATCACACAAAGGAGGAAATACTATCAACACAGGAAAATGCAAATGATATTTAAATATGTAAGTTTGATATTAAAATTAATAGTAAGTAAGGTTATGTGAAAGGAAATAATTATTGTTAAAACAAAAGAAAAGTTAACACTGTAAAAAAAATTTAATTTAAATAATCATAAACAAGTGAACAAAATGGCGCAAGAAGAACAGATAGCAGAGATTCTTTCGAGGTTAAATTTGCAGACAAATAATAACAGTTCAGGTACCTCCTCCTTACCCTCTGTTTTTACTGCAAGCCAGAGAAGAGAGCTTTCAAACTTAATAACAGAAACAGTTACCGCCCTACTACACCCTTCCGTCATCAGACCGAATACCAGATGTAGTGAAGTGTTTGAGGGAATTTTCTGGAAGACCAGGAGAGTTTAGCTCGTGGGGGAAATCCGTAGATAGGATACTGTTAATGCATGGTCAAAACAGGGATTCGCCAAAGTATTATTCAATTCTTCACACAATCAGACACAAAATTATAGGCGAGGCCGACGCGGCACTCGAGTCATATCGGACTCCATTAAATTGGAGTAAGATCAAGAAGTGCCTAATGCTTTATTACTCGGATAAAAGAGACGTCAGTACCTTAGAGTACCAAATGACAACTCTTGTCCAACAGGGTAGAACAGTAGAGGAATTCTACCACGAGGTCTACAGGTGTCTCTCTCTCATACTAGATAAGATTAATTGTCTGGTGCTAGGAGAGGAAGCCATGACTGCTATGGCTAATACCTATAGAGAAAAGGCACTAGACACCTTCGTTAGGGGTCTCAATGGGCAACTGCCAAGTTTACTCAGTGTGAGGGAACCAACCAGCTTGCCACAAGCCCTTCACATGTGCCTTAAATTGGACAATATGAACTATCGGGCAAGCCATGCCAACAACATTTCCCGTATGATAAGTAATCAAAAACCGACAAACCACTCCCAACAACGAACATACCCCGCTAAGACGCAAGGACGATCGTTTTACCCAGAGCTTGCCAATTTTGGGCAAGGATCTTTCCCTAGATCTCCACAAAGGTATGGTCTAAACCTTCCCCTACAATATGGACGGAATGTCGTACTACAACCCATTTCAAATCCGACTCACCATATAGACAATACGGCACACCACAAGCAAATCGATACGTCACATCGAACAATACGCCTTACGGAAATTCTCAACAGGGTTACAGACCACAACTACCACCCAAACCCCCAGTCCCAATGGACGTTGACAAGTCCATACAAACCAAACAGGTTAATTATCAGAATAGGCCACAACCCCAAGGACTTCATAATCCGGGGCAACGAAATTCAAACAATGGACAATCCAAACCATTTAATAAACGCCCACCCTCGCTAACTTTACAACAGCCCAATAAAATTCAACGACTCTATAATACAAAAGCTGTGGATCCTACTGCAGCATCCAACTCAAACGAGACTATTGAAAATGTTGAGGGATATTACTACGAAGACCCGCAATACCTTAGCTACAAACAAGAAGCGGCACATTTTGAAAACGAACAAACAGACTATGCTACCGATAACATTAATTTTTTAGATTAAAGTCTTCTTCGTTGCCATATTTTTCTTACAGGGTAAGGAATGGTAACGAATTAAAATTCTTGTTAGATACAGGTTCGAACAAGAATTATATTAACCCGACTTACATACGAAATCCTATTCCAAATCAACCCTTTTATGCAGATTCAGTTGGGGGACCCGTCAAAATAAGTCATCACGCAAATATCGATATCTTCAAAAATGAAGTAGGACAAATTAAATTTCATATCATGCCAAACCTAAAAACTTTTGATGCAATTATAGGTAACGACACGTTGAAAAATTTAAATGCAGTAATTTTTACAAACGAAAATTATTTCACTCTACTTAACAAATACAAATATTCCATCCAACAGATTCCACTAAACTCAATTACACATACAACCCTACGGACTAATCACTTGAATCCTGAAGATAATGAAAAACTGAAGCAACTTATAAGTTCATGTCCAACCCTATTTGCCGAACCCGACAAGAAATTGACTTTCGTCACTAATGTCAAAGCAGAAATTAGAACAAGAAATGAAAGGCCCATTTACTCAAAAACTTACCCATATCCTATGCCTCTGAAAAAGGAGATTGACCAACAAATTGCTGAATTGTTGAATGATGGCATCATTCGTCTATCGAAATCCCCATACAATTCCCCTGTATGGGTAGTACCAAAGAAACAGGATGCTTCGGGACAGAGAAAATATCGGATGGTAATTGATTATCGTAAGTTAAACGAAGAAACCATCCCAGATAAATATCCCATTCCGGATATTACCACCATTCTGTCCAATCTAGGGAAAAAT
This sequence comes from Bactrocera zonata, assembly GCA_037783105.1. Classification (NCBI taxonomy): domain Eukaryota; kingdom Metazoa; phylum Arthropoda; class Insecta; order Diptera; family Tephritidae; genus Bactrocera; species Bactrocera zonata. The sequence continues at coordinate 8,001 of JBAWJQ010002017.1, read as the reverse complement.
AAATTTTTTTCCACCGTTGACCTCAAAAGTGGTTTCCACCAGATTGCACTAAATGAGGCTGACATTGAGAAGACCGCCTTCTCGGTTGCAAATGGAAAATTTGAGTTTACACGACTTCCATTTGGCCTAAGGAACGCACCTGCTATTTTTCAGCGCACTTTAGATGACGTCCTTAGAGAACATATTGGCATTCGCTGCTACATCTACATAGACGATATTATAATCTTTAGTAAAACTAAAAAAGAGCATTTCGATAATCTGAAGATTATTTTCAATACGTTGGAAGAAGCTCGATTAAAAGTTCAATACGACAAATGTGAATTTATTAAAGAAGAAATAGAGTTTCTAGGTATCATTGTCGATCAAAATGGTATTCGCACCACACCAAAAAAAGTGCAGGCAATAACAAATTTCCCGCTTTCCAGGAACGTTCATGACTTACGCTCCTTTTTGGGAATGACTGGACATTATCGCAAGTTCATAAGAGCCTATGCTCAAATCGCAAACCCACTCACTGAAATATTGAGAGGGGAACTGGGAAGAATTTCCAAACATCAGTCTAAAAAGACCAAACTGAATTTGACAACTGAACAGGTGGAAGCTGTCAACCAACTAAAAATGTGCCTCACATCCGAAGATGTTATACTCCATTATCCCAATTTTGAGAAAACATTCGAGCTTACCACTGACGCCTCCGATTACGCTTTGGGAGCAGTACTCTCATAAGAAGGTAGACCAATATGCTTCCTTTCAAGAACGCTAAGCAGAGCGGAGGAGAACTTTGCAACAAACGAGAAAGAAATGCTAGCGATAATTTGGGCTTTACAGTCCCTTAGATGCTTCCTTTACGGATCAAAAAAGGTCAAAATATACTCCGATCACCAGCCCTTAACTTTCGCTATAAGCAATAAAAACACAAGCACACAAGCTCAGCTAGAGGAATACAACCATGAACTAATTTACAAACCCGGCTGTTCAAATGTAGTTGCAGATTTCCTTTCACGACCACCAATTTCAAACGTTAACTCACTTACAGTTCATAGTAGTGATAGTTCACCGGAAAATCTGATATACTCAGTAGAAACCCCAGTAAATGTCTTTAAAAACCAACTTTTTATCTCTGAAGGACCGGAATCTTCATATAAATTCGAAATAATTTTTCCAATGTACCATAGACATCTTATCACAGAAAAAATCCTTTCCGAGGAGTCACTGAATTCACTTTTAAAAAAACATCTAAATCCTTCAATAATAAATGGCATTAAAACAACAGAAACGATTATGCTAAAAATTCAAGCCATTTACCCTCTACATTTCGCTAATTACAAAATACGATTCACACAACTAGCTGTCGAAGATATTACAAATACGGACGATCAAGACAGAATTATTATCGAAGAACATAACCGTGCCCATAGAAACGAAAAAGAAAATAAACTACTGATTTTGGAAACATATTATTTTCCCGCGATGGCGAAGAAAATTAGGAAAATAATAAAGTTGTGCGGAATATGTAAAGAGAACAAATATGACCGACATCCAAACAATCCAAAACTCGGCGCTACACCTCTACCAGATTACGCAGGACATACCATTCATATAGACATTTTTTCGACAGGCAAGCATAAAGTACTTACTTCTATTGACAAATTTTCAAAATTAGCTGTAATAAAAAATATAGACGGGAAAAGTATCGAAAACATAAAAAAACCATTAAGAGACATAATATTTTACTTCGGAGTACCCAAATGCATGGTTTTTGACAACGAAAAGACATTTAGTTCACAACCAATAAAATTCATGCTAGAAAATGAATTTAACATACAAACTTTCACTGCACCACCATACAAAAGCGAAGTGAACGGACAAATAGAAAAATTCCACTCGACATTATCCGAAATAATGAGATGCCTTAGACAAGAATACCCAGACAAAAACTTTGAGGACCTTTTGCAATGGTCTGTAAACGAATACAATCATACTATCCACTCCGTTACAGGAAAAAAACCAGTTGACATATTTTTTGGCAGACCCTGTCCATCCAATCGCGAAAATCGGGAAGAGACTAGAACAAAAACTCTCGAAAAACTTAAAAAAACACAAGAACGGGACCTACAATACCATAATAGAAATAAGAAGGACACTGTAGACTACAGGCCAGGACAGAAAGTTTTCGTTAGACAAAATAAAAGACTAGGTACCAAACTTTCCAAACGATACAAAGAAGAAATTGTAAAAGAAAATAGGAACTCCACAATATTAACAGAATCAGGGAAAATAGTTCACAAGGACCGCATACGAAACTAACTCAGAACATTTTTATTATTTTTAGATCTCTCTTTTCCCTGAACTTTATTTTAAGCGATGGTTCGGTTGATGTGTTAGATTACACTCAGTCAGAAATCGTTGTGATGGAGGAAGGAATTGGCAAAATTCAAACAGGAACCTACCGGATTATCCACATGACAAACATAACAGAATACTCTACAATATTACGGGAACTAAACAGAAACTTCATACGAAACATTCCAGCTAACAACCCTCTTTACCCATTTGTAACAGACGAAATCAGTAACATCAACATAACAATTAATAACATTTTACCTAAATACAAAAATAAAAGATCACTAGACTACATAGCATCAGCCTGGAAATGGATAGCTGGCAACCCGGACCATGACGATTTAGTAGCCATCAACAGCAAATTTAAAGAAGTAATCGAGAATAACAACCAACAATTAATAATCAACAAAAACATTTTAGAAAGAATAAACAATATAACAGAAATTAGCAACTCAATAATAAAGTCTCTAGGAAGTAGTAACGAATTTCAAACCGCCCTAATACTTAAATATAAATTTAAAATTAACATAATCAAAGACGAGTTAGAAAATATTAAAAGAGCAATTCATTTAATTAAAGCGAACATTATTAACTCAGTTATTATTAACAGTCAAGAAGCTCATAGAATAAATAAAATTTTTATCGAAGAGAATCTGCAATTTGGTTCGTTAGAAGAATCTCTGAATTTTGCAGACGTTCAAATTGCTGTAAAACAAAACTTACTAATTTATATGATAAAAATACCGAAAACCGGTAAAGAAATTTGCAAATCTATTATAATTAAGCCTTTAAGTAAAAACGAAACTATTTTAAAGATAAATTTTGAAAAAATACTGAAATGTAATGAAGAATATTATGGTATAGAAAAAGATTATAAAATAATAAATGAAATAAAAATTTGCAAACACACCTAAATTGTTAATTTGGAAAACGAAAACTGTATAAAAAATTTAATAAGGAATAAACCATATAAGTGCACTGTAACAAATACGGTACATGTTAAAAATATTGTAGAAATAAATAATGGATTAATACTTTTAAATAATTACGAAGGAAATATTACTACAAATAATAATAGTAGAAAATTAAGAGGATCATATTTGATAAGAATCTTTAATGAAACTATAAGAATAAATAACATGAATGCTTTAATCCAACATTCAAACTCAAATTCAGAGTTCGAGGAAGTTCTATCTGATTAAAAGGATACACAATTTAGGTAGAGCAAACGCTTGTAAATAAAATTAAATTTTGTTTTTATTTTAACGATATAAATTAACAAAGTTATAATTTAAATGATATAAATGTTAGGAGTTTTATTTGTAAAAAACCGGTCCATAGGCGGGGCGGAGAGAAACCAATGCCGAAGATCGAGTTTCCACTTATCGAGATCACAATCTAGAATCGCGGTAGAGTAGCGAAGGCAGTAGGCAGTGTATATGCGAATTTAATATAAACAAATGTGGCTCAGCGATGAGGGTGTGACGAATTGAATGTGCGAAAGGTGTCGGCGCAGTGTGTAGCTCGAGTTGCTTAGAACGAATTGTGTCTGCTTTCTCCTCGTCCATCCTTTTTAATGAGTGGGTTTGCGCAGATGTGTTGAGTTATGCTGTAGTGTCATCAGCTGTGGTGAATTTCGATGTAGCATTAGGATGCGCCAGTTTTACCGAGTAGAGGGGGTGGATGCTAAATTCATTTAAACATCCTGGGCCCCATAGGCGAATATTTTGCCTAGTATAACGCATTGTTACATGTATTTCGGCGTACTGCTTGTAGAGTTGCCGAGGGCTCAGAATACATGCTGTAAATCCTGAAAATGCCTTTGGTTTTAAACATAATTTTTGGTATTTATTTACTTTTAGGTGCGTATGGCAAGGAACTATATTTTGCGGGTTTATCCGACTTATTATAGAGAACATATGTATGCGTTGTTAGCCCTTATTAATTTTTTTTGCGGTTATTTACAATTTCTTATTTTATTCATTTGGTATATCGGTTATTTGTTTGCATTTTATTTTATTCTTGGCTTATGAAAGATAGTAACTCCACGCCTGGCTCAGATATGGCCAGAATGGGTACTCCCTAGCCCTAGAGTTAGGGCTGTGCCAATAGAGGGATCTTGCGAGAGAGTGACCGGTAATTGCGAACGGCTTCATTAGAATTATAATTTTTTAAGTGGGATGTTCATGCTTTACAACAGATTCTCACCAACTACCCTTATGAAGAGCGCTTACGTAGGGACGATAAGAGCGACATCTGCTTTGTTAATTTTTTTTTTTTTCTATTTTACAATTTACGCTTCTGTGGGGCAATACTGTATGAAAAGTGTCGGTTTTTTGGTGTTTTTACTGTTTGAGACACTTTTATTATATTTTATGTTTAAGTGCTTATGCACTAATTTGGCGTTTAGTAGCCCGCCACCGCTACAGGACTTTTTTTTTTCATCATTGGCGAAAGCCATCCTGCGGGGCCGAAAATTTTTATGTGTTTTTAATATAGGGAATATCAGAGGTAACTCTGACTTTGTTTTTTATACCAATTTGTGGAGTATTGGAAAATTGTGGCTCTAGTGGTAGTCGTACGACGTACCGGCCATTTTTTGATCGAGTAGTTGTGGCTTTAGAGAAGTGCTCACAATACTGATCTGTTATAGTTTTGTTTGCTAATGGAAGTTTCTTTAACTTTTGCGATTTACTTAATTGTGAATTAAGGTATTTGTTTGTGCTATACTCAACTTGAGTTGGTATGGTGGTGACTAGTTCTGTATCTAGTTCACTTTGTGTTTCGCTGTGTAGCGTTTGAGATTTTTGTGCCTTTAAGCAGCATGGCGTCTCTTGGCAATTTTTCGAATTTTGGGTTTCGTTACTTGCTTTTGAAATTATACCTATGGTTCTTTGTGTATAAGCGCTTCTTTGGGGTGAGATGGGATATCTGCCGTAATGAAGCATCGAATGGTGTCTTTTGTGACAATGTATGCAGTTAAATTTACTTTTGCAATTTTTAAGATTGTGTGTATGGGACAAGCAGTTTGTACAGAGTCTTTTTGATCTGACAAAGTTGTTCCTTTCTTTAATATTTAAGTTTTTAAACCTCTGGCAAGATATAAGTGTATGCCCTCTTCTGCATAGTTCGCATGACGTATTTTTTTTCTGTTCGGATGTGAACGATTGTGTTTTGTTAGAAATTATGTTTGATTTGGTTTTGCTTCTAGCTTGGGGTCTATTGAAGCTTCGGTTTTGGTCGTGTTTAATGTTCTTATTTCTGATTATTTTTTCTTCTAACCTTTCCGCAATTTCATATTGGGTGGTGAGAAAATCTTTCATTTTTTGCCACGTTGGGCACTTTTTTCGTGATGAGAGCGATTGCTCCCATAGAAGTAACGACTTTTCTGGTAATGCGGCGGTGCAAATGTTTACCAGAATTGGGTCCCAGCTGTGTGTGGGAATATTTAGTGTCGATAGAATCGACAAACAATTTGAAACAGTGGATTCTAGTTTGATGAATTCTACACTTGTTCCTTTCTTAATTTTTGGCAAGTTCATTAGTGTCGTTACTTGTTTATCGACCAGTATTCTTTCATTTTCAAATCTAACTTTTAGAGCTTCCCAAGCCAAATTGAAATTGTCCTCATTTAATGCGAACTGTTTAACTATTTCGCCTGCTTGACCTTTTGTTTTGTATCTGAGGTGATACAATTTTTGCGCTTGTGATAATTGAGGATGGTTTATGTACACGGCCGTGAACATGTCCCGGAAGGACGGTCATTCTTTATAACCTCCGTAAAAGGTTTCTGTGTCACAAGCGGGCAGCTCGAGGTAGATGCCTGAACTTGCCTTTTGAGTGTCCATTTGTGGCAGCTCTACTCTTCGATGTGGAGTAGGTGCAATTGCTTTTATTAGCTTTAACTGATCGGAGATCATAGCTTTTGTTTCTTCATATTGGTCTAAGTAGTTTTCGTATATTGCGTAAGCCGATTGTTTCAAATTTTTTGGTAGGTCTGAATTGTCAGATTCTACTATGGCGTCATGAGCCGTTTGGAGACGAGTCCAGAAATTTTCAAGATTTTGGCTTTTTATTTCTAATAACGATTCCGAGTTTTCGTGAATCGGTGAAGAGGCAAATCTAGTGCAGTATCTTGTTAAACTGTCACTTACTGAAATAAATTTAGCAACCTGTTTTGGGCGTGTAGCTCCCGCAGGTGTATTTTGATTATTGTTGCTGTTAACCATTTTTTTCAAAATAATATTATTTATTTATATTTTAGTTCGAAAATATATTTGAATAGTAAATTGTTATTAAAAAACCGCGCTTTTTATTAATTAAAATATTTGATGTCCGAATGATTTTTTATTTAGGTACACCCTAATACTCGGACTTATATGTATGTGCGTATGAAGTCGCTTATGTTTTGTGCAATTGAGAGCTCGTCGAAGAGATCAATATGCTTTGTACATAAGTATGCACGATTTGTTTGTTATGCTTTGTTCGTAAGCAATTGAGAGCTCGTTAGAGAGATCAATTAGCTTTTTGTCCACAATTCTGCTTGTTTTTGTTTGTCAAAGAACAAGAGATATTGCTGGATAATTGCAAATGTAGACTTTGAACTTTTGGTTTTTTTTGAGATTTTGTTTAGTACTTACAAATTATGTATATTTTGTTGATATATTTTTGTTGTTTTTGTTATGTATGTAAATGTTATTTAATCTTTTCGTAAAAGAGAGAGAGTTTGAAATCGAATTGAAAAAAGTTTTTTTTTTTCTCTTATGTATATTTTATACGTAAGCAAATGCGCTTGTACATATATTAGAACGGCCGTCTAATATGCACTATAGAAATATGTTAATATATATAAATATATATTTCGCGCTTGGCAATTATACATACATATTGATGTAGAGGTATATGTACATATAATTTGTACTAAATATATATGCATATACGTTTTTTGTTTATGTTTCTCAATTTTTGTATGCAGTCCTGCTTATTACTTTATTAAGCATAAGAGGTATTGCCAGAAATTTGTCATAGGTAAATATTCGATTTGTTGGTTTGTTGGAGTTGGACCAAAGTATGCAGATATGCAAATATTCAAGGACACATACATGTAGATATGTGCATATGAAATGATACAGAATATACGAGTATATGTACTTGACTAAATTTAATTTTACAGTATAGATCGGGTACTGATTTTCGCTAAGTTTTAACTAGGAAAACCGTACATTAAAACATGTATGTATATGTATTTATGTGCATATATTAAGCATAAAGTGAAATTGATACGCTCACTTTGATTTGGGAATAACGTATGTATCTACATGTCCCTTTTATCGCCAATTCTCCTCCCTTCTTCCAGTCCTTGAAGATGTTGTTGCTTGTGGTTTTGTTGTTTGTAGGTGTTGCTGTTTTAGCTCTTTGTTTTAATGATCGCGCCCGTTTATTTTGTTTTTATATTTATTTTATGTTTTGGGTTTCGCGCCCGGTTTGTGGTTTAGCTAGGTAAACGTTTTATTGTATTGTTTCTCGTTTTGTTTTACTGAAATGTTTTTTGTTATTACAGCTTTGTTTTTTTTTTTTTGTTTCACTGCACTTTTTTCTTTTTTGTTTGTATACGTTTGTTTTCTGTTTGGCGCACTGCACTTTTTGTTTTTTAATCTT